>JAHIAM010017065.1:0-54181 GCA_021605205.1 Aegilops longissima | reverse complement strand
GAGTTGGCAAATATAGCTTTGGTCATCGTTGCAATTAATAGGAAGTAATAAGGAGAGAGGGCTTCACATATAGATATATTATCATTGACATCTTTTATGATTGGGAGCACTCATTAAAATATGACATGCTAAAGAGTTGATGTTGGACAAGGAAGACAACATAATGAGTTATGTTTTCTTATATCTGAGATAAAGTATGTTGTCATGGTTCCTCTAACATGTTGAGCTTGCCTTTCCCCTCATGCTAGCCAAATTCTCAGCACCAAGTAGAGATACTACTTGTGCTTCCAAACCTATAAACCAGTTTAGCCATGAGAGTCCACCATATCTACCTATGGATTGAGTAAGATCCTTCAAGTAAGTTTTCATCGGTGCAAGCAATAAAATTGCTCTCTAAATATGCATGACTTATTAGTGCGAGAAATAAGCTTTCTGAACTTGTTGTGGCGCAATAAAAGCGACGGACTGCATAATAAAGGTTCACATACAAGGGCAATATAAAGTGGCGTTCTTTTGCATTACGATTTTGTGCATCAACCAAGAATAAGTGCATCTAGTGCCACCTAGTTGGTTTTGGAGTATTGCGACAAATTTGGTTGAGGGCGATCGTTTGTGAAATTGCGAGGATAACACGGTAGTGTCCCTCATTGATTGGTTTACCTACGGAGATGACCCTAAAAATGTATGAAGACATTGGCGACAATGGTGGTATGTGAAGATATTCATATTGAAGACTATGACATGAGAAGACATTGAGTGAAGACTATGGGTTGAAGCTGTTCGTTTGTTGTTTCCTTTTTCTTCTTTGTTGAGTCATAGGAACCACCGTCTTGTTAAGTGGGGTCCAAGTGAACAAAGTCGAGAATGGTAGTGATGCTCAACCCAAATCCTATTGTCGATTGTACTAGAGTAGGGGTACCCTAGTATCCCGAACTTCGTGCGGCAGATTAACACCCAGCGGCGGGCTGGCGATGACCGCCAAGATCCTCGGCGGCTCCTTTGGAGCCATTCAAGAACAAAGTAATCAAGGCCCGGCAAGAGGAGCTTGCGGGAAGGCTAGTGGCGATAAGCTCCGAGCACGACAAGAACCTTGCGTGACAAGGTACTCGCCTTGTACAAGTGACCTTTCTTCATCTCGCTCTAGCTCACCCGAGCGTGTCACCAGGGCTCTCCCAAGCAGCGTGTCGCGGGCTGTGTCAGCAAGGGGAGCAGCGATAGCGGTGACAAGCTACCATCGTGGCAAGCGGAGGCGCCTTGATGGTCTCTGTTACCTTTGTTCGAGGCGTGAGGCGGGCATTGATGACTCTTGTCCCTTGCCGTCGAGTTAGGTATATATTCTTGTACCTTGTACAAGCGGTGTACCAACCTATGTTTTACTATCTTACCCTTCCCTACTTGCCACATGTGGTGACCCCTTGTGCCTATAAAGGAGGCCCAAGTGCAGCGTGAAAGGGTTCGGCTCCGTTCAACTTAGTCCATCCAACTCACACACACACTCGAGCTAGGTTTTGCAGCCCTCATTGCTCCCTAGCAAGAACACAATATAATCCACAAAGCAGCGATAGGAGTATTATCTCTCCGGAGAGCTCCGAAGCTGGGTAAATCTGCTTCGTGTGCATCAGCTCGATCCGCTCTTTGTGCAATCTCCGCCCCCTCCGAACCACAAGGGATCCAGGTCCCATAGGTGTTCGTGGGCTCGATCACTTCCCGACATCTTTGGCGCGCCCGGTAGAGGCGTCGAGGCTGCGTGAACCCGATCCGGCGGTCACCGAGCAGCTTCATCAACATCTTCGTCAACATGGCGAAGAAGAAGTCTTGACAGCAGGAACCGTCGCGTAACCCACCACCACGGGCTGTCGGTGGTGGGGAAGCTGTAGCGGAGGAACAGCGTCGTCGAGAGAGCCCTAGCGCCGCCGGGTCAAGGACAAGGCAGCGTAGGCGTCGGCGTCGAGTCGCACGCGTCCTTCTCGGGAGCGCGGGACCGACAACATCATGATGCTCGCGGCACCATCGCTCGTTGGATCAAGGCCAAGCTGGAGGATCCGAGGCCCTCGAGACCGCATGCACCTCGGCATGCGATGCAGTGGAATACGGTCGCTTGGGAGGATGCTGCTCCTCTAACTTGGTTGGAGTCGAGCACATCCGTTCCTCGCTTCGTACTCCATTGCCACCACACCAGCGAAGCCTTGGCAAGAGCACAGCTACTTCTAGACTACCCTCAACGGCCGACAAAATTAAGCGAATGGAAGGCCACAATCGAGCCTCATCGGCTTTGCCAGGCGGCGTTCTGCGGCAACCAAAGCGCCTCTCGCGCGGCAAGGCGACAAAACGCGAGCGATGGTGGCGAGACTTGCGGGGTGCAGCCACCGTGCACTCCCCTTCCCGATGGCCAAGATCGCCGACTCGCGGATCCACCTCGGCAGCGACTCCACAGCGTCGTCGGATCCGGAGCTTCGTCGCGACCAACGCCAAGTTCTTCGAAGCGGCAAGAAGAAGGCGCTCGAACCCGTATCGGCGCCGAGAAAGCGCGTCGTCAATCCGACCAGCGCGCGGGCCTTGTTGATATGCATGCGCCCGAGAACGAGGCGACTTGCCGTATCAGATGGGTTGCCTGCGTTCACTCGTGAGCTGCGGCAAGTCGGTGGCCCAACAAGAAAAACTTCAAACCAGATGTGCGGAGAAGTATGATGGCAGGACACACCCATCGAGTTCCTCGGCATCTACACCATCGTGGTGCAGGCTGCGGGGGCGAGGCGACAAGATCTCGCCAACTACTTTCCCGGTGCTCAAGCCAAGCGTCGGATCTTGGCTCATGCACTTGCGGATGGCTCTATTTCTTCTTGGGCAGATTTGTGCCACCAGTTTGTTGGCGCCTTCACGGTGACCACAAGCCTCATGGCGAGAGTGACCTCCACCTGCTTGCCCGGAAGGAGGGAGAGTCCCTGCGCAAGTTCATCGAGATTGATCAGTGCACTACAACATCGGCGTCCACCCTGCGCGGTGATCGGTGCATTTCATCGAATGTCGAAACGCGGGATGAGAGGAGATGGCGATGTGCAAAGTGAAAAGCGTCGGAGCTCTCTGGCGACAAGTGTGCTGCTGAAGAAGGAAGAAGACTCCAGGAGAGAATGTGGGAGCAGAGTCGGCGTGAGGAGATCGCCCGGCAAGGAAGGCGGCGAAACAACGAAGAAGAAAAACCAAGAAGTACTAGTTGTCGAGCGTCCGGCGGAGGAGGCGCCCGGCAAGGCTAAAGCTAGCGACTCCGGCAAGGAGGTTGCCGCCGCGCCGACCGCCAAGTTGTGGCGGCCGCGACAACTGACAGCTCAACAAGCGATCTTGTAAGATCCACGCACCAAGGACCACGATCTCGGAGCTGCAAGAAAGTCGAGCAGCTTGTTGAGCTCTGAAAGCTGAATCTGGCGTCGAGACAAGGAGAAGGCCGGAAGGTGCAGGTGCAGCAAGTAAGAAGAGACCCGGCCGGGGAGGGCGCGCGGCAAAGGCCAAGCGATGGCAAGGTGACAGACCTCCAGCGGCGCGACAAGGAAGAAGGCGAAGATGAAGATGGCGAGGACATGGAAGGCGATGAAGGCGGCGAGCAGGAGTTCGAAGGCAGCGGAGGTCCTTTGCATTGGCGGTGGTGCGTCTCGCATACCTCGCACCGCCAACTCAAGCAATGGATCGAGAGGTCAATGCGGCGAAACATCCATAGAGTCACGCAAACCTCGAAGTGGTCCAGCCGCCCATCATTTTGGCGTTGAGGATCACCTGATCGCATCACTGTGGTCGGGTGCTTGCGATGTTGGTGTCTCCAGCGATCCGCAACCTCAAGGTCACAAAAATGTTGTTGGGCGGCGGCCTGAACATCTCTCTGCGGTACTCGAAACTTCTCCACGGTGACTCGAAAGCGGCACTTTCAAGGAATCAACGGAAGGAGCAAGCCCAAAGGAAGATCACGTTGCGGTAACATTACGGAGCTCAACTTCAAAACTGGAGGTCACGTTTGGCGTTGCGATTTCCCATTGCCCTACAATGGCATACTTGGCTCGCACTACGCCAAGTTCATGGCGCCTCTCATTATGCTTACAACCTACTCAAGATGCCCGGGATAAGCGTCATTTCTGTCCATGGCGACAAGAAGGATGTGCTTATCTCGCAAACAAATTTACCGGGATGCAGCGGCCGCGGATGGAACCACTTGCGCTGAAGCTCGAGGGAAAAAAGACCACCAAGTCGGCAAGAGCTCTGTTGCCCTCCGGGCGCACCTCTTGGAGTGATGCGCTACCGTCGGGCCACCATCGAGCTCCCGGCAAGTGCAAAAGGCGATGGCAGCTCCGCCGAAGACCAAGAAGGTGCGCCAAGGAGGGCGGCCGGGTGGTACCTTCACCATGTGGCGCTTGATCCTAAATAGGAAGGCTCGTTGCTTTCCTGCGGCGAATGTCGATGTGTTTGCATGGCAACCATCGACATCCCGGTGTTCGAAAGTAATTGAGCACCACCTATTTCTGTCCTCATGCGGCCGTCAAGCAAAAAGTTAGGAAGCAGGGTGGGCAACAGTTCATAGCGAAGAAATCAAAAATTGGAAGCGGGGGGCTTGGGGGTCCTCCATCCCGTGGTTGGCCAATCCGGTGTTTGCAAGGCTAATGGGAAATGGAGACTTTTTCGACTTCACGATGTTAATAAAGCTTTCCCAAAGACCCATTTCCCTTGCAGCGTTCGACCAGTTGGACTCCACGGTTGGATGTGACCTGCTTTCATTTCTTGATGCATATTCAGGATACCATCAGATCTTCATGGCGAAGAGGATGAAGAAAACGCATTCATTACACCATGTACGCTTTGCTTCATCGGATGCCTTCGGTTTAAAATGTCGGTTCAACCTTTAAGTAGTCCATGATGCCTTGAGCCACAAATACAGAAATGTAAAGCCTACATGGATGACATAGTGGTAAAGCAAGGACAAACAACCGGTTCAGGATTTGGATGAAACATTTGCAAATCTGCACAAGATCAACCTCAAGCTCAACCCAAAGTCGTGTTTGGAGTCCCTTAACAAGCTTCTCGGGTTCTTTTATCTCGGCGGGGAATTGAAGCCAATCCGACAAGATCAAGGCCATTGAGCGATTGAAGCACCAAATCAAAGATGTCGAAGGCTTGCGGTTCGTGGCTGCTCCGGCAGTTCATCTCTAATCTGCTTTGGCCCCTGCCGTTTTCAAGATTTTGAAAAGCGGTCAATGAAATGGACTCCGGCGGAGGCTGCGTGCGAGACTTGAAGAATACCTTCCTCCCTCCAATACTTATCGCACCTAGGCCATAAGAGATTCTCTGTATATACCAACCAATCAATGGTTAGTGCTCGTTAGGCGAGAGGGAGGGAATGATGAGGCAAAGCAAAGCGGGCATCCGCGACAAGCAAGGGCCGCCATCAAGCTCTGGTCAAACAAGGACAGATCGGGAGGTTGCGACAAGACCAGAAGAAGATGGTGCAGCGCCGGTTTACTTTTGGTTCCCTACGCAGGGGCTGGTCAAGGTACTACGGCATGCAAAAATTGCTTTCCGGCCTCCTCATGGCCTCGAAAGCTCGCCATTACTTCAAGCACATGAGATAACGGTTGTCACTAGCTTTCCGTTGAAAAGGATATTACAAAATCCGAAACAGCGAAGAATTGTAGTGGGGGGCTATCAACTTTGGCCTCAAGTTTGAAAGCACTTCAACTATTCAAAGCGAGCATTGGCAGAATTCATAGCTGAATGGGCGAGCAAAGATGAAGAAATTCGAGCGAGCATCCCGTCAAAGAGCAAATAAAGTGGTTGATGTACTTTGATGGTTTTCTCGGCTGCAAAGGCACCGGTGCGGCGTGCTTTCGCACCCGGAGAGCACCTCAAGTACATAGTCCGGATGCACTTTCCTAAGGAACAAGCAACAAACAATTCAGTATGAAGGTTTGCTTGCGGTCTGATGCGGTAGACCTTGGGATCAAAAGCTCATTGTCGGGGGGACTCGCAACTTGTGTCCGCCAAGTAAATAAAGATTATCGAGTCCGTTGATGGAAGCATCGTCGATGAAGTGAAAGCTAGAAGAGCACTTTGAAGGCCCAAATGGAACACTTCAAGAGCTCGAATGACATAGCTGATGGCCTCTCCAAATGTCGCCTTAAGTTACCCTGGAACCAGGAATTTTTGTGCTCAAGGACTCGCCAACTAACACCGTGACAGGAAGACAAGAAGAAAAATTGGTTTCGACTACTTTCCGGAGCTCACAGCCGCCGCCAAGAAAATCCCTAAAATCAATACAAATATCAGCGAGGAGCGTCGCCAAACCAAACCTTGGTTTGTCTCGTTGAAGGACGCTCGACAAGCTTTGCTCGGCAAACTTGCGGGAACATCAACTCGGCGGAACCCGGGTTCTTGCCGTGGAAATAATGTTCCCCGGTGGTAGATGAGCCTTTGGTCCTTGTTTCGACCCAGGCTCCGGCATGGGCGCAACAAATCGTCCATTTCCTTGAGCGGAGAACTTCGGAGAGCAAGAAAAGCGGAAAAAAGTAGCCCGGCGGTCAAGTATGTATCGTTTGTTGACAACACCTGCGAAGAAGACTCAGCGGTGTGAAATTGAAGTGTTTTGGGGAAGATGAAAATGTTGGCGAGATACATGGAGGCATATGGGCACCACATTGGCGCCAAAACACTTGGCAAAGCTTTCCGGCAAGGTTTCTTCGGCGAAGCCCTCGGGATTGCTGCACAAGTAACCAAGTGTGAGCGTGCCCATTCCAAACGATACCCAACCAGCTCAAGCTCTCCGGACAATCCCTTTATCTGGCCCTTTTTCGTCAGGGGCTCGACATCCTCGGCCCTTTCCCCAGCTGTCGGGGCTTTGAAGTACTTATGCGTTGCAATCGACAAGTTCACAAAGTGGCGGAAGTGGAACGATGAGGAAGGTGCACATAGTCGGATCAAGTTCTTGGTCAATTGTTTGCCGTTTGGGATTCCTAACGGATCATCACCGACAACGGCCACAGTTCACGACCGCACCTTCATGCGATCGCCCAAGATCTTGGCGCCAAAATCTGCTTTTTTGCTCATCCGAAGAAAGCGGTCAAGGAGAAACAAGCTGAAGTCTTTGCGGGGACTCAGGACCAGAACTTTGACCGGCTGCAGTGTGGAAGAAATTGGATCGAGGACTGGGTGGTTCTTTGGTGATCGGGGCGGCCGTCGACCGGCGGACACCTTCGCTCTAGTCTATGGAAGGGCGTTCTCCCCAAGGAACTTCGTATCGGGTCACCACAAGTGCTGCTTATGATGAGCTTGAGCAAGGCAGCTGCGACAAGATGTTGGCTCCTCGAGGAAGATCGTCTTAATCTTGTCACAGCTGCTCGTTATCAGCAAGCTTTTGTCCTACCATAACCCATAAAGTTAAGCAAAGCGAGGGGCGACCTTGTTCTTGACATGTTCAGTCCCAAAATTCCAACAAGTTGGCCTTGAAGTGGGAAGGCCCTTTCAGTAAACGAGTCACTAGGCCAGCGTTGTCGTTGAGACCAAGATGGCGTTCGGTGAGCAATTCCTAGAATATAGAGCATCAAGTTTACCCATAAAGCGCGGATGGGGACCCGTTCGGCAACCACTCTTTAATACAAGTCTTGCGCTGTTGCATGTAATCCTTTGTACAAAGCCCGAACCCGTGCATCGATAAACCTATGTGGCGCACAACTTGTCAATACATGATCTCATAATCTTATATGCATGTGTTTACTAACATTTTGTGCAGCATCCACACGATGGCGATAACGAGCCACTAGGCTCCATAACTATTTTCTCTTCTTTCTTCTCAAACAAGAAGACAGTTCATCCACCCAGAGTTAACGGGGAAGGAGAAAAAATAGTGTGGGCTAAAGCGTCGCTCGAGGCTTCGCCTTGGGAAATGGACAACAAAGAAGCTAAGTTGCTAAGTTTAAGCGACCAGTTTTAAATTTTAAAGTTATCTTCCTCGAGCGATAGTACTTTGTATGGAAAACACATGGGCGGAGCCGACTTGATACTTGCGCCCTTACTTTTTTGAGTCCGCTCAACAACTTAAGTGTCTAACTAGTTGCGACAAGGTTGCTTATGGGAAAACCATCGCCCCACTTGAAGTTCCTCGGGCTTTCGAAAAGGTGTTCCAGGACAAGTTCCCTAAAAGCGTGGGTATAAACATACAAGGGAAGAATCGAGTAAAAAATAACATTGCATTCGATTGCCTAAGATAGTGAATATTACATAATAATTGTGGATCTAATAGATTTTTCACTAAACATGATCTGGCGACAAGGGAAAGATAAACGGCGGCCTAATCACCGATCGCCATCGACCTCTTGACTCCGCTCACCCTGTCCACAATGGGTGCGACAAGGGCATTAGCCTTCAACGTCTGCGGATGGGCGGGACTTGGGACTTTGGTGAAGTCGGCCTTTGGGTTGCGGAAGGCCACCTTCATCAACACCCACGGAACCTCGGCGAACTTGGGGACTCCTCATTGTTGCTTTGGGATCTCCTCCGGGCGGGGAACCCGTCGACCGCCTTTGAAGAATAGGCTGAGCTTGGGGGTTGGAGGTTCTCGTCGGGGGTACCAAGATCCATCCCCAACTCCATCAGCTCATTATGGATGCCGGGGCGTGTCCAACCACATCCCGATTTATGCTATCTCGGAGATTGTTCGGCGGTCACATTGGCAACAACTCTCGGTGGCCTTGATCTTTCCAACAGGCCCCCGCTCCTTGGCGCCATTCACGTCTCCGTCGGTGGTCACTTCAGCTCAGATCCGCCTTGGCGTCCTTGCATCGATCTCCTTGATCTTTTGCCAAAGGACCTTGCGCCGGAGGGTGTGGCGTCCTTCCGCTCGCGCTTAACGATGACCTCCTCGGCGCTCTTGGGAGGTGGACTCCAGCTGACCACCTTCTCGGTTCCTTCTTGGCGACCTCGGCAGCGGCAGCATCCTTGCCTCTTGAAGTGGCCCGCTAATGTTTGCTGGCAAGCGAATCTTCCTCATAACTGTCGAGGTTGATCTTCCGCTGCGACTCACCTTCCAGCGAAAGCTTCCGCCCGGCAAGCCTCTGTTGCTCCTCGACCTCGCCCTTCTCCAAGATGAGGCCGTGCGCTCCTCGACAAGCTGCTCCACGCCTGCTATATCCGGAGAGTCTCTTTGTTGGCGGCCGGAGCTCTTTGGCGTTCTCCAAGTCGCTCCGCCCTCGCGACAGCGCCTCCACAGACTCGGTTTGGCTTGTCGAGGGCGGAAGCGCAACAACCTCCTTATGCTCCTCCTCGGCTCCCTGCTGCTGCTCGGGGCATCAACCGGTGGCCGGCGGAGGCAAGGGTTCGCATGAAGGTCTCCCCTTGGCGGTGCCCGGCTTGATGCCCATGGAACAATAAAGACACCCTCGCCCGGCCTTGGTGGCGGCCCGTTGAGGAGCTCTTTGGAGTGCAGTGCGGCATCGTGGAGGAGGATCGGGGTCGGTGCGCCCTGGCGCTCCTGCGGCCTCGGGGCCGTCGGTCCGTCGCCATTCCTCCCGGGCGCCCGGCCTTGGCCCTCCCGGCCAGGCCCGTCGGCCCACCTCCTCCTCCATGTTGGGGCGTCGACATTTTGCCCCTGGCGTCCTCCTGCTTGGACGGTCTCCATCGGATCTCGGCGGATGGATCGATGGTCGGGAGAAAAGCTCAAGTCAGCGAATGTTGAAAAAGAAAGAAAAAAGAACCCGGGAAATTCTCAAACAAGAAGATTACCTGCGGTAGTCATGCCGGTCTCCACCCGGAGGTTGTGGGGCCTCTTCGGAGAAGATCCCCTTGGGGAGGCCTCCCTTGCGGGCGCTCCCTTGGGAAATTCTCCCTTGGTGGCGTGGTTAAAGGCGAATTGGGGTAACCTCCGGAGCTTCTGATGAGGCTGGACCTGGGGTAGCCTCCGGTGCTTCTGATGTGGGCTCTGCTCCTACAAGATTCAACAAACCAGATATTAGTGCGGAGGAGCACCCAAGCACCCAACCAAAAAGTAAACCAAACACTTATGGGGGCTGTCTTGGGGCTTTGATGAAGGTTCGGATCCGGCAAGGGAGTCGGGCGTGCCCCTTTCCACGGAGTCATCGAGGCAGCGACCACGGAGTCTTGGCCCTCTTGGCCCCCGGCTAGTGTCACGAGGAGAAGGTTGAGTAAATCATCGGATATAAGATAAAGCAATAAATTAGAAGATTACAAGTAGCAGCGACAAGATCTTACTCTTCCTCTTCTTCCTCAGCGAGGGCGGAGATCAAACTCCCTTTGGAGCGGGTTGGGGAAAGATTCCCTCGGATGCTTGCGGGTGCGGGACCGCTCGAAGACCCCACCCGTCGTGGGGAATAGGCGCTCAGGGGTGCCGCGGTGGAAGGCGTCGGAACGGCGGCTGTTGGACCGTACCCCCGCCACTTCTCGGCCTTACAGGCGTCTCCTTGGCGGGGCCGGGCTCCCCTGCCAAGCTACTTGGGGCGGAGAAGGCCCCGGCATCCTCGGCTCGTCGGCAGGTTGTCTGCTCCTCCCGGGAACTCTTCTCGGTCGGCAAGGCTTGCCGCCCGGCCGTCTCCGCCTCCTCGGAGTGAATCCAAATATGCGGGGCAGCCCTCCACCTCCTCCAACCTCGTGGCGTCGCGCCATCTCGTCGTGGTGTCGCGGGTGGCCGCCTCCCTTTCGTCGGGCGGATCGGCACTTCCAAGTTGCGGAACTGCTGCCGTCGTCGGCGGGCTCTGCCAAGTTGGAGCGATTCCATGGGAATCCTTTGGCCGATATGTGGATCTTTGTCAGGCGAGTTGTTGCACAAGGCACAACTCCCTCGGCAACATGCACCACCGGGGTTATCCGCCAGGCTTGAACAACTCCCGGCCATGGTCAAGCTCCAAGGTAGTAAAATTCCAATTCAAACCGGGCCACCTCGATGTCTGCCGCGTTTTGGAATTCCCAAGCGGCCTCCCTCTCTCCTGCAAAGGGCAATCGGGTGAAATCCCAACGCTCTCTGATAAGCCCTCTTGCGACGCAAAATCTAGTCACGGCAATCTTCAACTTGTCGTCCTCGGGCCAAGTTGCTCCAATCGTTACCCTTGAACTTAAATGGGGAGGCGGTGGCTGTGGCTCCTCCTCTGATCCAACACGATCGCTCTCCCTCCTCCCATTGCGCGCAACTCTCTTCGAATCGCTTCCTTCTTGCCGATCCTAGAGGTCCATGCAATTCCTCCGAAGCGGCTCTCCCTCTCTATCGGGGTGAAAGTAGTGGGCGGAAGAGTCGACATTTGGATGGACCCGACAAAATTCTCGGAGGTGTCAAGCAGCCATGATGAGGATGGCGTTGGGGGTGAATCAAGGGCGGAGGCCATATGTGTTCATGACATCCGGAAGAATTAGAAAAGGGCGAGCCCGATGGGAAAAATCGTGAAAAAGGGGCGATGGAACCTTATCGGACGTGGCGGCGGAGATAACCCTCGTCGGGTGCGCCGCGTCGCCGTCGACGAAAGATAGTACAGCTCCAGGGCTCCTTCTGTCAACGGGGGTGAAGGGCCGCTCCTTCCCGGGCGCCCAGGGCCCTGCGCCTCGGCGATTCCGCCTTTTCCTTTCCTTTCGAAATAGGAGGAGGTGGTGGAGGAGGTCGGCGGGTTGGGGCACGTGGCAATGGAAGGCGGGCGTTGCCTCTTTGGGCTCGAAAGGGGGAAGCGGGGGTTTTCGATGTGGCGCGAGGGGTTGCCCTTTTCCCCCTTAAAAGGGGGAGGGGCCGGCGTTCGATTTTCCATTAAAAGCCCCGATCTGGGCCCCGTGCAGTGCGTGGCGTTGTGGGAGGCATGGTGGGTCCAAAAGCGAATCGGCGTAATCAAGACCATGCGTGCCGTCCTGTTTTTGGGCGGCCCCGGCTCGGCGTCGTGTGGCCCGAGCCGGGGCTCTGTCGGTGTACTATAGTAAGGGTACCCTAGTACCCAACTTGTGCGGCAGTTGTAGCACCAGCGGGGGCTGGCCGATGACCGCCAAGATCCTCGGCTCCTTTGGAGCCATTCAAACAAAGTAATCAAGGCCCGGCAAGGAGCTTGGGAAGAAACTCAAGGCGAAGAAACAAGGCCCGGCAGAGGAGCTTGGGGAAGGCTTGGTGACGATAAACTCCCGCGACAAGAACCTCGGGCAAGGTACTTTTTGACAAGTGACCTCTCTTCATCTCGCTCCAGCTCACCCGCCAGGTCCCCAGGGCTCTCCCAAGCTGCGCGGTCGGGCTGGCCAGGGGGAGCAGCGATAGGGGCTAACAAGCTACCATCATGGCAAGCGGGGCGCCGCGGTCTACATTACCTTTGTTGAAGGCGGGGCGGGCATTGATGACTCTTGTCCCTTGGTGGAGTTAGGTATATATTATTTACCTTTGGCCGCGGTGTACCAACCTATGTTTTACTATCTTACCCTTCCCTACTTGCCGTGGTGACCCCTTGTGCCTATAAAAAGGCCCAAGTGCAGCGTGAAAGGGTTGGCTCGTTCAACTTAGTCCATCCAACTCACACACACCCGAGCTGGTTTGCAGCCCTCATTGCTCCCTAGCAAGAAACAATATAATCCCAAAGGGGAGTAGGGTATTATCTCTCGGAGGCTTTGGGTAAATCGCTGTGTGCATCACCTCGATCCGCTCTTTGTGCAATCTCCGCCCCCTCAAACCACAAAGGATCCAGGTCCCATAGGTGTTAAGTGGGCTAAATTTCCCACACCTATGTCTTGACGAAGACAATGGAGCAAATCTTATCGAGTGGATAGTCGGCTTTGCTGTAAAGTAAAGTTTCCGTGTGTGTTTGAAACGGCCGTTGGAACTGTCGGTTCCTTAGTGACCGGTCATTTGGACATATCAGGTCGGTTGCCTAGTGGCTATAAATAGCCCCCCTACACCATAAATTGGTGGCTGCTCGGAGTTAGTGCGGCTTTTGTGTTTGAGGCAACCCACCTCGAAGCTTTGAGAGAGAAATCCTTGAGGAAAAGCCCAAACAGAGCCAAAAGTGTTAGGCATCCTTTGAAGTCTTTTCTGCGTGACACGAAGACTTATTACACTTGAGGTTTTGAATCCTCGGCCGGTTAGGCGTCGCGTTTGAGCATCCAAGAGTCATTGTGGATCGCCCGGTGAAGCGAAGTCGTGAAGGTTCGAAGTCTACCTTGAAGACTTACGAGTGATTAGGCGGGGTGTGTCCTTAGCTCAAGGGAATAAGGTGAAAACAGCGGTCTTGAGTTGAATCTCAGCCTCCCTAACCCGGGGAAGTTTTGACATGGGCTGGTCAACAAATCTGTGTCTTCAACAAGTGGTGGTTCTATCCTCTCCCTCCCTTTACTTAGAGTTTGTCTTCATGAAGTCATTGCCTATTTTGTACTGTTTGAATTCATTCTTGACTACTATCGTTGGTTGGCTTCATACTATCTTCCATCTGATCCTTACTACTAAGCTGCTATTAGTCTTTGTACTTTCCATTCGCATACTTGACTATGGTTTGCTTGTTGTAGTTTATCTTCCTGCATATCAATTAGGTCATTTCTATTGTTTGTCTTCCATGTTTTGAAGACTTTCATAAATCCCTATTCACCCCGTCGATAACTAGCACTTTCAATTGGTATCGAGCAAGGTACTCCCTTGTTACTGTGATTGTTTAACCACAGGTTTTAGCTATTCATTGCGGGGAAATCAAAGTCTCCCTGCTTGCCCGTGTTCGATGGTGAATATCCCTCTTGGAAGAATGAATGCATCTTGAAGGATATGTCGACCTACGGTATGTCGTCAAACGGCGTTCCCAAAAGGTGAAGGTGTCACCTCTGATGTCAAAGTTCATTCAACTGGACTCTCTGCCAAGAAATCATTGGTCATCGACCAAAGGGCGTATGGGTGTGGTGCTGAAGCGTCGAAGCTATGCAGGATGGCTATCCAATCGGCGTCTCAACCCGGAGAGATCAAAGGATCGGTGTTCCAACCTCTTCAACCTTGAAAGGACAATGAAAATGTCAGCTCACGTTTGATGCCTCCCGACATCACAAATGAGCGTGCTCTCCCCGGAGATTACCAAGCATGAAATCGTCAAACACTCGAGATCCTTGACAGCTCCTTTGACACCCCCTCATGATACAAAGCATACGACTTCAAACCTCAATCCATCGATATACTTGAGAACACAGGTTCACTTTACGAGAAAAGAGATATCTATGGTCCCAACTATGGCGAACTTCGCTTTGAAGGCAAAAGTTGTTTCCTCATCTGAAGAAGAATCTTGGAGTGATCGAAGACATTGGAAAGGAACTTGCTATGCTTGTGAAGAAGTTCGAGTTCACTAAGAAGAAGGGCTTGGAAAGTCTTCACGATCTAGCTCAAGTGATGAAGCTTCCCTCATGACTACAAGAAGAAATGTCACAAGTGCAGAAACCGGACACTATATCTACGAGTGTCCACAGTGGGAAATGAGAAGAAGAAGAAGAAGAGCAAAATATGATTACGATGACAAAAGAAGAAGAAATCTTCAAAGTCTTCTTCAAGTCCTCATCAAAGTCTTCATCTCATAAGAAGAGCTCATCGGCAAGGCTCGTGCTTTTGTTGGCAAGGAAATGGATTGAGGAGGAGTCACGAGGAGGCGGAGGTGGAGTCGAGAAGAGAGTCCGACCACTGGCGTTGCAAGTCGGCTCTAGCCACAACCTATGTTGCCAAGTCCATCTTCAACATGAAGACAATGACTTCCCACGTGCTGAAGCTAATGACAAGGGCGATCCTGCTCCCACCCTCTTGCTTCATGGCACGTGGTGCCAAGGTAAAATCACGTGATGCTTACTTTCAAACATCAAGTGAAGATGACTCGATTGTGAATCAAGCCCAGCTACAAAACACTTGCTAAAATTGCAAGCTGAACAACAAAAGCTATGGAACATACTCAAAAGCTGTTAGACAAAAGCGATGACACTGTTGGGCCGGAAATGACCGTTCACGAGTCCTTAGTTGAAGACATAAAAATCTTCATGCTAAGTACCAAGAACTTGAAAGTCGTCATGAAGCGCTCTCAACCACTCATGAAAAGCTCTCCTATGATTATCTTCAAAGGAAGCAAGAGCTTGAGAAATTGAGGCGGCTCATGAAGATCTTCAAAAGAGAATGAGTCACTGCTCAACAGATCAGTCCGCTCGGGATGGATTTGAACCACCATGTCTAAAATGCTTGGCGTGATACGCTACCTCTGTTGTTGAATGTTCCCTTCTGCTACTATTGCATTGTCTTCAACTCTTGATGTGGTAACTAACCCCTCTGCGGAGGATACCACTACTATTCTTGATGAAAATGCTAGGTTGAAGACATTTCTTGAAACGAGGGATGTATAAAAGTGCGAAAGGACATGGACACTTTGATGTCCTCAAAAGCATATCGAACCGAAACCCTAGGAAGAGGGTGTTGGGTTGAGAGGAAAATGAATGTTGATGGTTCCTCTTTGGAAGCTGGCGGTATCCCAAAACCACATGGGTTGCTGCAAAGGGACCTTGATGGATCCATCCACCTTATCTGGCTTTACTGCTAATCCTATTATCATTGATGAATCCTTGATGCAAACTATAAGATGTTCAAGAATCAGAATGGTGAAGTGTTTGCGGTATATTGGTACTAACTGCGAGGAATGGACCACCTATGAAGAAGATCTGGGTTCCCAAAGTTGTCTTGAGAATCTTCCGATGAATGTGATCATGACACCACACAGGATGAAGACAAACCCAGGACCTAAGGCGTCATATGGTCCAAGGCTTCAAGCAGACGGAGGACTCACAGGTCACCTAACGCCAATGTTTTGCGAAACCATACTCAAACTTATGAATATGGCGTGTGTCTTCAAACCGCTATGTTCATAGAACTAAGAACTTTACCTTATTCATATGAGTATCATTCATCTCCTGCAAGGCTATTTGCTAGGGCTCCAAAGCGAAGTTCTTAGATCTGCCTTAGACTCATTGCTTCTAAGCCACCCACGAAGATGTGGGTGGTTAAGAAGAATTAACTTTCTTTTGGAGGAAGGGTCTCGGACCGAAAATCAAAGGCGTCGATGCTATTCTTTGGGGACCTAAAACATCTTGTAGGGCACAAGATCAAATGCCCAAATGGTCTCACTATGTATTTTGTTCTGATTAATAAGAGTCATACTAGACTATCTCTTTCATTTATGTATTCACACATGTATTATGTTTCCGGTTAATACAATTCTAGCATGAATAATAAACATTTATCATGATATAAGGAAATAAATAATAACTATTATTGCCCCTAGGGCATATTTCCTTCAGTCTCCCACTTGCACTAAGTCAATAATCTAGATTACTAATGATTCTAACACCCATGGAGTCTTGGTGCTGATCATGTTTTTCGTGGAAGAGGCTTAGTCAGCAGTGCGCAACATTCAGATCCGTTATGTATTTTCAAATCTATGTCTCCCTTGGACCTGGTCCCGAATGGAATTAGGCGTCTTTTGATATGCTTGGTCCTCTTGTGAAATCTGGATTCCTTTGCCAAGGCAATTGCACGTATTGTCAAGAAGATCTTCATTGGTCGATGCACGGTATGACACCTAGATGGGAAATGAACTCTTTCATCAGACTCCTTCATTCTTTGCTTCCGAAGCAGCTATGTACTCCGCTTCACATGTAGATCCATACGGCCTTTATTTAGAACTGCTGGCGGCTCCACCGTTTAATAAAACACGGTATCCGGTTTGCGATTTAGAATCGGGGATCGATGTCAAAACTTACATCGGCGTATTTCGACTAGCTCTTTGTCACCTCCATATCTCGAAAACATATCCTTAGTCCTTCAGGTATTTAGGGATGTTCTTGACATCCGATGATCCACTCTGGATTACTTTGGTACCTTCTGCCAAGCTTATTGCTAAGCATCGTCAAGTCTGACGTACACATACATAGAGCCTATGCCGTGAAGCATAGGAACATCTTTCATTTTCTCTCTAACTTCTTGTGGTTGGGCATTGAGTCGACTCAATCTCACCCTTATGTCTGGTAAAAACCTTTCTTTGCACTGATCCATTTTGAACTTTTCAAAACTTTATCAAAGTATATGCTGTGAAAGTCAATTAAGCGTCTTGATCTATCTCTATAGATCTTGATGCCTAATATGGCAAGCTTCACGAGGTCTTTCATTGAAAAACTTTTATTCAAGTATCCTTTTATGCTATCCAGAAATTCTATATCATTTCCAATCAATAATATATGTATCACATATAATATCAAATCTTTCTGAGCTCCCTCACTTTCTTGTAAATCTGAGCTTCTCCAAAAGTCTATATAAAACCATATGCTTTGATCACACTATCAAGCGTTTATTCAACTCGAGAGGCTTGCGGACCATAAATTGATCGCTGGAGCTTGCACACTTTATCAGCCCTTTGGATCAACAAAACCTTCTGGTTGCATCATATACAACTCTTCTTCTAGAAATCCATTCAAGAATGCAGTTTTCACATCCATTTGCCAAATTTCATAATCATAAATCACGGCAATTGCTAACATGATTCAGACAGGACTTAAGCATCGCTACGGGTGAGAAAGTCTCATCGTAGTCAACCCTTGAACTTCGAAAACCTTCGCAAATTCGAGCTTTATAGACAGTTACATTACCATCGGCGTCAGTCTTCTTCTTAAAGATCCATTTATTCTCAATGGCTTGCGATCATCCGAGCAAGTCAACCAAAATCCATACTTTGTTTTCAAACATGGATCCCATCTCAGATTTCATGGCTTCCAGCCATTTTGCGAATCTGGGCTCACCATCCTTCTTCATAGTTTGTAGGTTCGCCATGGTCAAGTAACATGACTTCGAGAATATGATTACCGTACCACTCAGTGCGTATTTTACTCTGGTTGACCTCTGAGTTCGGTAGTAACTTGATCTGAAGTTTCATGATCAACATCATTAGTTTCCTCACTAATTGGTGTAGTTGTCACAGAACCATTTCTTGTGATGAACTACCTTTCAATAAGGGAGAGATACTGATTATCTCATCAAGTTCTACTTCCTCCTCACTTCTTTGAGAGAAACTCCTTCTCTAGAAAGGATCCGAATTAACAGCGAAAATCTTGCCTTGAGATCTGTGATAGAAGGTGCCCAACGTCTCCTTTGGGTATCCTATGAAGACACATTTCTCCGATTTGGGTTCGAGCTTATCTGGTTGAAGTTTCTTCACAAGCATATGAAACTTTAAGCGACAACTTTGGTTTCTTGCCAAACCACAGTTCATAAGTGTCGTCTCAGCGGACTTTGATGGTGCCCTATTCAAGCGTGAATGCGGCGTCTCTAAAACATATCCCCAAAGCGATAGCGGTAAATCAGTAAGAGACATCATAGATCGCACCATATCAAGTAAAATACGATTCTGACGTTCGGACACACCATTTCTACGTGAATTATTCGGGTGGCGTGAGTTAAACTATTCCGCATTGTTTCAAATGTGAACCAAACTCGTAACTCAAATATTCTCCTCCATGATCAGATCGTAGAAATTTTATTTTCTTATTACGATGATTTTCCACTTCACTCTGAAATTCTTTGAACTTTTCAAATGTTTGATTTGTGTTTCATTAAGTAGATATACCCATATCTGCTCAAATCATCTGTGAAGGTGAGAATATTGATACCGCCGCGTGCCTCAACATTCATTGGACCACAAACATCGGTATGTATGATTTCCAATAAATCAGTTGCTCGCTCCATAGTTGGGAGGCGTTTTAGTCATCTTGCCCATGAGCGGTTCGCCAAGTACCAAGTGATTCATAATCAAGTGATTCAAAGTCCATCGATATGGAGTTTCTTCATGCGTTTACACGATATGACCCAAGCGGCGATTACCACAAATAAGTTGCATTACCATTATCAACTCTGCATCTTTTGGTTTCAACACTATGAATATGTGTATTACTACTATATGATTCAATAAAATAGACCACTCTTCAAGGGTGCATGACCATAAAGATATTATTCATATATATAGAACAACCATTATTCTCGTCTTAAATGAATAACGTCTACGCATCAAACAAGATCCGGATATAATGTTCATGTATACGCGGCACCAAATAACAATTATTTAGGTCTAAAACTAATCCCGATGGTAGATGTAGAGGTAGCGTGCCGACCGCGATCACATCGACTTTGGAACCATTTCCCAGCGCGCCGTCACCTCGTCCTTAGCCAATCTTGGCAATCCGTGGTTCCTATTTGAGTTGCTAATATTAGCAGAACCAGTATCAAATACCGGTACTACTCGGTATTAGTAAGGTACACATCAATAACATGTATATCACATACCTTTGATCACCTTGCCATCCTTCTTATCCATGAATACTTGGGGCAGTTCCGCTTCGGTGTCGGTCTTGCGGTAAAACACTCGATTCGGGCTTAGGTCCAGACTTGGGTTTCTTCTCTTGAGCAACAACTTTCTTGCTGTTCTTAAGTTCCCCTTCTTCTTTCCTTTGCCCTTTTTCTTGAAACTAGTGGTCTTGTTGACCATCAACATGATGCTCTTTCTTGATTTCTACCTCCATGACTTTTAGCATTCACGAAGAGCTCGGGGAATTGTTTTAGTCATCCCTTGCATATTATAGTTCATCCACGAAGCTCTTGTAGCTTGGTGGCGGTGATTGGAGAATTACATCAATGACACTATCATCCGGAAGAGTAACTCGGTTGAATCAAGTGATTATTATACGGACATTTTGAGTATATGTTCCTTGTGAACTATTCTCCTCCATCTTGCAGCTATAGAACTTATTGGAGACTTCATATCTCTCAATCCGGGCATTTGCTTGAAATAACTTCAACTCTGGAACATCTCATATGCTCCATGGCGCTCAAAAGCGTCGTTGAAGACCGGTTCTAACCGTAAAGCATGGCACACTGAACTATGAGTAGTCATCGGCTTTGCTCTGCCGGTTCACAACCGGTGTTGCTCCTGCAACGAAGAGCAAGCTGGCAGATATCTTCACAAAGCCCTTGGATGAGAAAAGGTTTTGCAAGTTCACGGTGTGAGCTAAATATCTTGGAATCCTCAAATGTCACGTGATCAGGCACACATCCTAACATATGCATGTTGATGACTTAGATGTGCAACACCACGAAGTAAAGTATATCTTCAATCAATGAAGACTTACATTACGAGTGTGAATACATTCGTGATGAATTTGACTTGGATATACGATAATTGTGTTGTGATATGCAGGTCTAATACTTCCTATCTGATGGGTAGCATACCACAAATTTCTCTGTTTGAAGTGTTTCACTCATGGCGTTATTTTTGCTATGTCTTCGCATTTGGTTTGTCTTCAAATTTCAACTTATCTTCCTGATTTTCTATACTATGTTGATTTGATTGCTTTACGATATATATACTAGTGTTCTGTCCTCTACACATTCACTTATAGCTATGTCTTCCTAGTTGAATCTTTTGAACTAAGTGAATGTGATGGGACCCTAATCTCTCTGCTTTCTATCTCAAACTCTATCTGTCCAAATCATATGCATTCTATTGAAACTATCGAATGTCTTCTGCGTCCTTGTCGTGAGAAGACGAACAAACATTAAGTCTGTTTTAAATGATTCATCCTTATTGTTTGAAATCCGGAGCTTGAACGACCATCAAACAAACTGGCGGCGTGGGAGCGATGGGACAACTCGAGTATGTTGCATGCTTGCCACGTGCCCCTCAAATGTGAACCGCCGAAACACCTGCGTAATGCGATGTCGCACACTTCCTTATAAATACATGTCCCTGCGGTAAAACCTTCCACCTCTCCAACTCGTCAAAACCTTAGCGCCACCGCTTGGTAGCTGTGACTTCTCCGATCGGTGTCTCACGCGACGCGGACATCGTCCTCTCTGTCGCCATGCGTAGGTGTCCTCAAATCGCCAAGTTAGGGCACGGTGGATTGAACTGCTCGGTCTCCTACTTATCCCATCTAGCAGTTCTTCATGTGGTAAATACAACTCTATTTTACCATCTTTTATCCTCAAAGATTCATCCTATTTACCAAAAGTGGTTTACGCCTATACAATGTTAGATCTAATGCATGCATCTCATCTGCCTAGTATATTCACTTAAGCTATATCTAGTTAGATTCATCACTTGTACTTATTCACGGATTAAGTACAAATCTGGAACAACTCTCAACAAATAAGTGAATGTCTTAGCATCCTTGAGGCAATGTCTTCAAACTGATTTATCTTCAAAATCTTACGAATGCATATGACCTCTTTCCCTTCCCTAGCATCTCTAATGCTGTCACAGGTACATGGTGGGAGAATCCTTAGTTCATAGTGCATTAGTTTGCAAATTCTTCTGACATCACATTAACTCTCCGAAGCCAGTTCATGTTTGTCCAGCAAGCGAAAGCCTTGAAGCCTTCAACATGCAAAGGCATCGGCCAGGAAAACTCAAGTCATTGGGATTGACTTCAACCACAATTCTGCTCCCGTCTTTGGCTCCGTGATCTGAGAACCCAATGTCATCGGTCCCTTCTACAACCTTGATGGCCTCATCACTCATCTCGGTCAAAGGTGCCAAAGTGGATCATTACATTGATATCCGACAATGATGAAACGGCTCCTACTCCAAAGCCGCTAAAGCCAAGAAGGCTAAGGCTTCAAGATCAGCTGCTCCTCCAAAAGCTTCACGATGCGAAGCCAGCCTGCACCTCCACGAAGGCGATTATGCGATGCGAGATCTATCATGTATCTCCAAGAAGGCGGAGAAAAAAAAATCGTCAAAAATACGATGGAGACATTGACTCCTGCTGCCGTTACGAGAAGAGCACATTGATCTATCCGTGATGAAGATCTTCACGGATGATGCTCTTGAGCAATTGACCAAGGGCAAGGAAAAGCGAGATCTTCAATGACTTGCCTCTCTTTGATGTAGCAATCATCCATAACTTCATTTATGAGTGGTTTGACACCCCAAATCTCAGCTGAAGATGCAACTTCCCATTGGCCTCGCATCTCCTTCAATGGGCGCCATTGCCTGAGCTAGCTCTTGCTCAAGCTTGTCGTTGAACTAAAGCACAAGATCGACTATGAAAGCTCGGTTCAAGAAGCATGTGGTAGAGCTCGGCGTGCAAGATGTCAAAAACTTCAAGATCATGTTGCGAGCTCAAAGCCTTTCTCTCGAAGCGTTGAAGCTAAAGGCTCTACGTTAATGCGCATGAAAGTACGACAAGTGTGTGCAAGCCTACAATGAAATTGAGAAGCGCCAAGGCTCTTGGTCGTCACAGCAGACCCCAGAATGGCTGCGAAGAAGAAGCCATCAATGACCAATCTGCACCTTCAAAGGCGGGAACAACCTCATAGTCTTCCTAAGCAGCATGGTGGCTCGAAGCCAAAGGTCAGGTCAACGCTTGAACTGAAGGCAGAGGACTCTGCGAGGCTAAAAGCGAGAAAAAGGAAAAATCCTGAAGCCTCGATGTTGCTCCTCCAAGAAAAGCGCCAAAACCAAGAAGGATCGGGCTGCTCCCACAGGCCCTTAGTTGTTGAACCTATCTCAATGGTTAAGCTGCATCTGAACACCAGAGCGACGGATGATAGTTCATGAGCACTGCTTCCAGGAGGCTCATGGTGAGAACATTCAGTGATTGATCCACAGCTCTGAAGACATTAGTCACAATGACAATGTTGAAGATGATGTAGTTCTTCCTCGGATCGAACACAACTTGGTTTCATCGCCTATTCTCACAGCGGCGAACTCATCGGCATTGTCCTCGGCGCCAATTGCTCGGGATGCATCATGGGCTGATCACCCACAACAATAAGACTTCGAGTACTCCCCAACAACAACAAGTCACACCACCTATGCAGAAGAAGAGGTGACCTTGAGGCCAGCCAACTCCATCTCAAAGGCGTCGCCCGACATTCTGTGAGCTTACAAAAGGGACCAAGGCCTCAAGTCCCTCTTTGGCGTTCGAAGGAGAAGTGCACCACCAATCATGTTGCGTCAAGTGTTTCGAAGCCACTCTTTGTGAATGTCTCCGTGTGTGAAGCAAAAGCTGCTGAAGACAATCGGTGCATCACCGATGACAACCAAGAAGAAGAGCGTGTCTCTCCCCATTACTGAAGAAGTTGTTCACTGAAGTGAGCGTGCGGCCCGACCCTCCGACTCATCAAGTGGAGTTGAAAATCTGAGGCTGCCACCACCAACACAAATGAAACCAGCAGCGTAGTCATAAATGAAGCAAATGTAGACTGCACCAACCAATGCGAAGCCAATGATGCAAGCGCTCTGAAGCATCATTGTGCAACTGAGCGCCTCTGTTGTTGCCCTTTGCTCACATTCCACCACCAAGGCCCGATACAATTGAGCAAGCATACAACTATGGTCGGTGATCAGCTGTCGAATGGCCCGTTCTGGTCCCTCCGCCTAATGCCTCTGGTCCTCGGTTTGATTATCATGTTGAGCATAGGCCTCTGGTCCGAGAACCAAAGCCAAGACTGCCAAGGTTCCCAGTCTGCCACCTCTCGAGGTCCTTCAATGCAAATGGCCTCAAAGCCCTACACACCTTCTTTGACAGAGCAAAAGAACCCTACTCAAGGCCAAGAATATCATCGGATCGTTTACGGAGCTATTAGCGTGAAGCTAATACTCCTGCATTCTGTATGATCAAGGGCACATTTTCCCTCATATCGCCTCGACCACTTTGAAGCCATTGCTGGGTGACATGCTTAGAAGCACTGGCCTTCGTGATGCAGATGCTGCTCAGCAGTTTATGACAGACAAAGAACATTGGAATGAGGAACTTTTGCTTCAATTCTATGCTACCCTCCACATTAGCTACTCTGAGGATACAAAGACATGGGTTCTCAGTGGATGACGGAAATGTTCATCATGAAGCCAAAGCTCTTAGCGTCATTGAGCTTACAGGCCTACCCACTCGGGATTCATTGAACTGATTGTCAACTCCACATGATACCTGGAGAGCATCTTCCATAAGCGAGCCCAACATGAGCCAAATGTTGAGCATGATGAAGCCTGCCACACAGCTGAATACCCAAAGGTTCTTTGTTGATGACCTTGAGTATCGCCTGCGCACAATATATCACATCATCGAGGCGAACTCTATGGCCTATCAAAGGGCATTCATCATCGCAAAACTTGAAGGAGCCATGAAGACATTGGTCTTTGCATCCTCAATGGCATCAACTTCAATACACAAGAATTCTTCATCTATGACTGTCTAAATGGATCGACCTTTTGGCCTAAATTCTATGCTCCATGGGTCATCGCCTCATCAAGCTACACTCTGCTATCAACTATCAGCCCTCTTCTACTTAATCATCCGATCTTTCTACGAGAGGTTGATATGTCGATTGAAGCCATATACCTGAGCCTACCAAGAAGCCTCTTTGTCTTAAAATGCTGATCACCAAAGCTTCACTCAACCATGGAAGGTCAAGCAGTAACTTCGTGTCTATCAATGGCTGGGAACACTTTCAATACTGCCTCACCGTATGGCGAAGCTCTTGAGAGCACAATTTCCCAAATGCCTAAGAAGCTCTCGCGTCCTAAATGACGAGAACTTCTTGTGGCGATGTCGAAACAAGACAAGCATCACTTCGGCTCAGCGACGATGCAAAGCCTCTTGGTGGGCGTCAATACGCATTGAAATCTGCCACCAAGAATGCTTTTGTCACTCATGAGACCGTCGGCGATCATGGAAGAGTTTGGCCTTTACTCAATGCTAAAAGCAGATCTTCAAGGCGATTGCTTCACTAAAAGATTCAGTTTGACTCCACTCCTCCACGGAATGCTGTCCTCATCCGAACTCCATCCCTTGAAGACTCGACTATTCTTCCTCCGGCCAGCTATGAATGCCAAAGTGATCGATGATGAAGGCGATGCTACTTCTGCCCCTACTTCTGCGCGCCGACCTGCACCAAGTTCGTTTAGCGCCAAAACAACAACGACAACCCTGCTGCTTCACCTACTCCTCATGGGAATGTCGCGGCCGAATTTCAATAAAAATATTTATTGAACAACCGACCTATGAAATCCAATATGAGTAAATCCTCCACATCGGTGAACAAAACTTTGATACAAGCGGTAGCATTACAATTAGGACTAAAATTGCCCAACAAATTATTACAACACACCAATAATTATACATGATGGCGGATATGGCACAAGGTGTGGGGTGGAAATACTACTGACTTGGAGTATGTGTGGTTGGTGGAATAACACGGTGGGGTGGTTAATAAGTCTCTGCCTTTGGCGGCTCATGGCGTCGAGGTGAGCTTCGATGAATTTATTTGGGTAGCAGGCGGATATATCACAATGACTAATCCGGGGGTCACACGAGACGGCTGGGATTACTCTAGGTGTCGGACTCGCTATCGAACTCTTCATCCATGAGATCGCCTTTGACTGTCGGCCAAATCAACAAGCCGGTGAGTACTATGAAAGTACTACTTAAGACAGTTCGGACAAAAGATATAACAAATGAATGCATGAATGCAACATAGTTAATCTTAACAATGCTCAATTAAAGCAGTATAGAAAAATAATTAAAATGAGGTAGCGGTAGTCCGCTTCGACGCAAAAAGACAAACTCAAAACCGATCGAGTATACGAGCGGCGCCTCGAGGTGAATAAATAAACAAAATATTGCCCCACGGTATCACGGCGACACCTCATAAAGGGCTTATATTGAAATAAAAAATGCATCGTGCATGATCGGACGTCTGCGACATCACAGAAAGGGCATAAAAATAAGTAACAACAATGCCGTGGTCGGATATACGGCGACATCACGAAAGGGCTTATATAAAATAAATAACAGCAATGCCGATCGGACGTCTGGCGACATCACGAAAGGGCATATAACAATAAATAACAGCAATGCATGATCGAACGTCGGCGACATCATCACAAAAGGCTTATATAACAATAAATAACAGCAATGCAGCGATCGGACGTCGAGACATCACAGAAGGGCTTTCATCACAAAATATAGCACTCATAATAAATATTCAACACATGAATATAAATGGGTTAGTCCATCCACAGGAATAAACATTCAACGGACTTAGTACTCATGTGATTCATAGATGTCTGTCACCAAAATCGACACTTTTCGGGATAATATGTCTGAACTTAGACATGGATAAGATGATTAGTGGATTTATGACTCTGCGAGTTTGTACTAAAATTACCCACAGCGGATTTAGTAGTTACGAAGGACTAGTTCCGTTTATGGTATTCGGAAGAAACACAGTAACGGTACACCATCCTACCTCACGATGCGGGAATCACCCTAGACATCGTCCAAGCTTTTGAGGCAGGGAGATCACAATCTCGAATAGCATGGGATCAAATTTATATTATCGCTCTAAGGTGCCCCCTCTCGGTCCCAACCGGAAACACCCATGCCCCTGACGGATGGTGGCTTTAATCAGGGCCATGGAACCATCATCCGACCTCTCCATTTGGTGTGTACCGGAAAGCGGTTTGCAACTTACTAAGCCATACCCTTGCGGAAAACATGTGGTAGTGCAGGAAGGAAATGGATGGGAACCGAACGCAATCTGAGTTGCACTGAAGTCAAATAGTATGGCATAAGACTGGCATCGACAACACTGCCATCTTACCCATCCTCATGCCAACACATGGCCATGCACATTCACATCAACGTATGGATTATCGAACTCACCTCAACTTTGCATGAAAATAACATTCATCGGTATGCTCACAAACATGCCATGAAACAACTTAATACAAACCTGCGAACACTCATCATATCAAAAGTTCAAACATGCTTGCACTGTTGGGTAGTCGAGCCTAGCTTGGTGAAGTTCACGGTTCCGTCACCTCCTTCCGGTATCTCGTCATAAAGAAAACATCGCTACTGTAAATAGTGAGTGCACAAAATTACTCCAAATATTTTTCAAATAAATCATAGACTAGACAAAATTTCAAGAGGACAGAAAAGAATCAATAAAAAATACTCTTACATTTAAAAGTAATTAGCGTTTTAGTCCGAGGACCTTTCGTAATGAAACGAAACTTCCGTTTTGTTTATAAAACAAGCGCTTGATCTCGAATATATTAGTCGATGGGAAGGCGTATTTTGCGAAGGCGTTTCAAAAGAGGAAAAAGCTGGCGGGGAGGACCCACCGTCGGGTTTGAAAGCAGCAATTTGGCGCCGAGGGCGCGGTGATCGCCGGCGATCTCTGGCCAGACAGGAGGATCGGAGGTTACCAACATGCTCATCGTGTCCTTCGCGGTGGGTGGTGGAGTTGATGCCGATGAGCACCACGTTGTGGTGGCCTCAACTCCGTGAACGGTGGTTGGCGTTGATGGATCTCGCCGAGGGCTGCAAGGATCGAATTGAGGTGGGGGTTAGAGCACTAGGTGTAAGAAGGCTACGGACGAGGTTTGGGCGCGGATGGCTCACATGATGAATCAAGGTGGAGGCAGGAGCAAGTGGCGGGAGTTGGGAAGAGAGCTCCTCGTGGCCCTTCGAGGGACTTGGCGGGTCTGGAGGGTAGAGGAGGTGTCTTGAGGCGAGCCAAGCTCGGGGTGCTATATGCCGCCCGAGGCGATTCCGAGCAGGGTTCTCCGGCCGAGGTGATTCTGCACCAGTGGTTGCAGGGAGGGTTCGGAGGTTGGCGTCGTCGTGGATGTTCCAGTTCCGTTTAGGTGCTATCGCGGGATTTGGTTGCTTAGGGAGCTGGGCCGGGCAGGCGGCCTTGGAGCCCGTCGGCGTGACCCAGCTACGTGTCTTGAGCCTTGCCAGCAGTGCTGCATGCGTCTTGTTGTCGAGAAGTAATACAGCCACCGGAGATTTAGGCGGCGCGAGCAGCGTTCCGCCCGCCGTTCTGCTCCCAGCCGGCCCGCTCGGTGGTTCGGCCGCCCGAAGACACCTTGGCGGGGAGGCGAGTGCCACAAGCGCGGGGATCGCGCCAAGCACGTAGTGAGGCTCGGACAAGCAAGCTGGGCCGTGAGCAGCGTGCCAAGTGCATTGTGATCATGTGACTGAATTCTTGGCGAAGATCGACCTTTGAAACTCTGAACTTAGCGAAAATGAGCGAAGCAGTGCATGCAAGGTGTTGACAGAATGATCTAGGCATGTAGGGATTTTTCCTTGAGCTGGTTTTGGTGGAGGGCCTCTCATTGCATCTAGAGGCTGCCTGAATATTTGTGGAATTTTTGGAGTAGTGTAGATATGAATTTCACCAAATTTGGCAAATCTGGTCCAAACTTGCCGAGACTATAATTTGAAATTTTTGAGCAGGAGAGGAGTGGATCTTGATAGTTCTAGGTTGTGGGTACCAAGGACTATCCAAGGGAGTTAGTTTGAGGTAAAATTCAAATGCATTAAGGTACTTGCTTTGCAAATTACCTAGGCTCAAAATAATAGACAGAAAAGATTTTGGAGAGAATTAAATGAAATAAAAATTCAGAAGAGGTTGAACTAGTAGAAACAGAATGTTTGGGTTGCCCAAGGTGGAAGGGATATATTTGGAAAGATTTTTACCATGTGGTGCATGGCCAAATCATGAATGATCTCAAATATGGGAAGGATGAAAAACTCCTAGAGTTTCTTTGAAAGAAAAATAACTTCAAAGATTTTTCTTGAATCCTTGAGGAAACAATGAGAGGAAAATTTAAAAACCAAACAGCAGAGTTGAAGGAGATGCAAAAGTAAAATATTTGCAGAGGAAAAAGCTTTTGATAGAGATTTTTGGAAGAGTTTGGTGACCTCCTTCAAATCAACAAAATTTTGAAAAACCAAAGAAAAATTTTGGAGTGTCACAACACCTACCCCTTAGGAAAAATCTAGTCCAGATTCAGTTGATCCTCAAAAAATTGTGGGTGCTCCGCTCGAGAAATCCTCTCTTTCCCAAGTGGCTTCACTCTCGTGTGTTGCTCCTTTGAACTTTGAAGAACTTGATGGTTTTACATGGGTCCTCCTTTCGCTCTTCCAAGATTTTTATCAGTTCTCCCGATATGTAAGGTCTGGTTGCGTCAATGTTTTTATGGGGTACCTGTTTCTACGGGTTATACGCACTTCCTCAATTGGGAGCGTGGAATAAATCGTGGATGTCGGATAATTCTTGAGTAGAGTCTAGCTGGTAGGCCACCTTGCCTCTTCGTGCTACTATGCGAAGGTCCGATGAATCTTGGTGCTAGCTTCCTTTAATCTTGAATCGATGCAGGCCTCTCATGGGGATACTCGTAGGTACACAATTCACGGGTTCAAAATGGACTCCGATGCTTCTGATCGTAATAACTCTTTTGTCGACTTTGGGCGGTCTTGAATCGGTCCTTAATTACCTTGACTTTATCTTCAGCCTCTTTGAGCAGGTCTGGGCGAAGATATGACTGTCTCCGGTTTGACCAATTTAGCGAGTCACGACATCCGATGGTACAGAGATTCAAATGGTGCCATTTGCGAGGCTGGGTGATAGCTGTTGTTATGCACGGTTCTGCGTGTGGTAGCTCTCCAACTGGTCCCATAGGTGAGGACACATGCTCTCGACATATCTTCTAGAATCTGGTTTACTACTCAGTCTGCCCATCATGCAGGGATGTTATGCAGTCTTGAATGCAGCTGAGTTCCCAGGCTTGTTGTAAGTGATCCCAAAACCGGAGCAATTGAGTGCCTCTGTCGAGATTATTTTCTTTGGGACTCCATGTGGCAAACGATCACGGAGAGGTAGAGCCTAGCAAGCTTCGAGTGGTATGTGTTGTCTTCACGGGGATGAAGTGAGCTACTTTAGTCCCTATCGTTGATTACCCATATGGCATCATGTCATTATAATGACCAGGTAGTCCAACAATAGAATCCATTCCAATCTCGTCCCATTTCCACTCGGTATTTCGCCCGGCGGTTTCTGGTGCTCTGCCTTGATGCGTTGACAAAGTCACAACATGCAATAAGCGTGGCTATGTCTCTTTTATACCATACCACCAAATGTTTCACGAAGATCTTTGTACATTTTGTTCCTCGGGATGGATTGAATATGGGCGGTGTGGCCTTCAGCCAGGATTTGCTGTTTAAGGTCATGGATATTTGGTAAACAAAGCCTATTCATTCCACAATATCCCTTGCTCATCAATAATGAATTCGAGGCCTTGTCAACTTCATCTTCGTTTTATGCCTTCAATCTTTGGGGTGTCCCGTAGAGCCTCTTTAACCTTCTCTATCGGGGTGGCTGTACTTCTAGGTTTGACACACTGCCTTGGTGACCACCATCAGTTGAGCTTTAAATTCCTGCTGGAATTCGGTCTTAATCTGGCATCTTTGTCGTTGTCCGGTGGGGTTCCGACTCGACATCTGCTACAACATTTGCTTTGTTGGGTGGTAGTGGATCCCAACATCATAATCCTTTACTAGTTCAACCAGCGTCGCTGCCGTAAATTTAGTTCTGGTTGTGTGAAGATACTTGAGGCTTTTGTGGTCCGTGTATATTTCTAGCGATTACCAAGTAAAAGTGTCTCCATTCCTTGAGTGCATGAATAAGCTGCTGCTAATTCCGGTCATAGTGGGATAATTTTCCTCATGCTTGCGAAGTTGTGCGGAAACATATCGACAACCTTGCCTTCTTGCATCAATCACGCGCAGAGACCCTTTGAGATCGTCTAAAATACCTCAAAATTTTGTGTATACTCTGGCACAATTAATCTTTGGTCTTGTCGTCAGTTTCCTCTTAAGTTCTTGGAAACTTTTCTATAGCTTCGTCCATTCAAACTTCTGTCTTTCTTGAGTAGTTGCATCATTGGCTTTGCTATGGTGGAGAATCCTTCAATAAATCTCGGTAGTATCCTGCCATACCCAAGAAACTCTGCATACATCACGCTGGCTGGCGGCTTCCAGTAATCGTACTTTCGGGTCTGCGATACCATCTTGAGTCGATCGTGGCCCGAAGAAAACCTATTGCGTCGGCCAAAATTCACCTTGCTGAATTTAGCGTACAATGATGTTTCCGAGTTCTCCTAGTACAATCCGGAGATGTTCAGCGTGTTCTTCGGTGTTTTGGAGTATACCGGTGTTGGGGAGCGTGGTAATTTCAAAAAATTTCTCTCGCTCCGCCAAGACCTTGGTGATGGCACTTAACGAGAAAGGAGAGTGTGTCGAATCCTACCCTCGTAAACCCGTGGCCAGGCGTTATAACGCCGGTTGAAGTGTAATCGTGCGTCTTCACGATCGCAACCGATCCAGAAGTACCGAGCATCACGGCACCTCCGAGTTCTGCTGCGTTTTTCTCGATGGCGATCCCGTGTTCCGATCAAATAAGCGACAAGGATGAGTTCCGTCGACCTGACGGCGTCGTAGCCCGATGATGATATTCCACGGCGGCGAGGCTTCGCCTAAGCGCATAATGATAAAACCGAGGTGGAATATGGTGGAGGGCCACTTTTCTGCAGCTGAAGACGATCCGTAGAATCAACTTGTTGTGTCATGGGGTGCCCCCTGCCCCGTATATAAGGCATGTTGAAGTGCAGCCAGCCAGGAAGGCGCGCTCAAGAACCCTACTCCCAGGAAGTAGGACTCCCCTTCCTAGTTCGATTAGGTTTCTTGAGGGGGAAGAGGAATTTGCCGCCCCCCCTTTTCCTTGTCCTGTTCGGACTAGAGGGGGAGCTTGTATTCTGCTATTGCACCCTCCTCTTCTCCTGCTGTCAAATCAAGGCCCATTGACTTCCAAGAAATTCGGCTTAATCTGCAATCAAATCCTGTTGCCATCCTGAACCTTCCAGAAATCAAACATAGGCTTCCAATATATCAATCTTTATGCTCTAAACCATTTTGAGACTCCTCGTCATATCCGTGATCACATCCGGGACTCGAACAACCTTGATACGTCAAAACTTATAAACTCGCAATAAAGCTGTCGCCGAAGCGTTAAGCGTGCGGACCCTCACGGATTCGAGAACTATGCTGTAGACATGACCCTAGAACTATTCTCGGTTAATAAACAATAGTGGAACCTGGATACCCACCTTGGATTTCTACATATTCTCTGAGATCTTTATCGGTCAAACGCGTGGCAACATCGTTGTTCCCTTTGTCATCGGTATGTTACTTGCGAGAAGTTGATAAATCGGTGTCAATACCTAGTTCAATCTAGGTACCGCAGAATCTCTTTACTGCGTTCAATAATACATCATCTCACAACTAACTTGTGGTTGCAATGCCCGCAAGAGCTTATGTGATGTATATTGCCGAGGAAGCCTAGAGATACCTCTCAAGACAATCGGAGTGACAAAACCTAATCTCGAAATCGCCAACCCAACATGTACCTTTGGAGACACAGCCTTAGTACTCCTTTATAATCACCCGATTCGTTGTGACGTTTGGTAGCACTACCAAGTGTTCCTCCGATGGCAGGAGTTACTCAATCTCATAGTTACGAGGAACATGTATAGGTCATGAAAAGCAATGGCAATATACTAAGCGATCAAGTGCTAAGCTAGCGGAATGGGTCATATCCAATCACATCATTCTCTAATGATGTGATCCATTAATCAAATGACAACACATGTCTATGAGTTAGGAAACATAACCATCTTTGATTAATAGGCTGAGTCTAATCGAAACATAAGTGACTGTCAGTTGTCTATATGTTCACACATATGTATTATGTTTCCGATTAGCCTGATTCTAGCATGAATAATAAACATTTATCATGATATAAGGAAATAAATAATAACTTTATTATTGCCTCTGGGGCATATTTCCTTCAGTGCTCTCCTCTTCCACTGAAGTCAATAATCTAGATTACGGTGGTGTTTTTGTCACCCATGGAGTCTTGGTGCTGATCATGTTTTGCTGCGTGGAAAACGATCGGTCGGCAGTGCGCAACATTCAGATCCGTTATCTATCTTCAAATCTATATCACCCTTGGACTTGGTCCCGAATGGAATTAGGCGTCTCTTGATATGCTTGGTCCTCTTGTGAAATCTGGATTCCTTTGCCAAGGCAATTGCACCCGAATATTGTCACGAGAAGATCTTCATTGGTCGATGCACGGTATGACACCTAGATGGGAAATGAACTCTTTCATCAGACTCCTTCATTCTTTGCTTCCGAAGCAGCTATGTACTCCGCTTCACATGTAGATCCATACGGCCTTTATTTAGAACTGCTGGCGGCTCCACCGTTTAATAAAACACGGTATCCGGTTTGCGATTTAGAATCGGGGATCGATGTCAAAACTTACATCGGCGTATTTCGACTAGCTCTTTGTCACCTCCATATCTCGAAAACATATCCTTAGTCCTTCAGGTATTTAGGGATGTTCTTGACATCCGATGATCCACTCTGGATTACTTTGGTACCTTCTGCCAAGCTTATTGCTAAGCATCGTCAAGTCTGACGTACACATACATAGAGCCTATGCCGTGAAGCATAGGAACATCTTTCATTTTCTCTCTAACTTCTTGTGGTTGGGCATTGAGTCGACTCAATCTCACCCTTATGTCTGGTAAAAACCTTTCTTTGCACTGATCCATTTTGAACTTTTCAAAACTTTATCAAAGTATATGCTGTGAAAGTCAATTAAGCGTCTTGATCTATCTCTATAGATCTTGATGCCTAATATGGCAAGCTTCACGAGGTCTTTCATTGAAAAACTTTTATTCAAGTATCCTTTTATGCTATCCAGAAATTCTATATCATTTCCAATCAATAATATATGTATCACATATAATATCAAATCTTTCTGAGCTCCCTCACTTTCTTGTAAATCTGAGCTTCTCCAAAAGTCTATATAAAACCATATGCTTTGATCACACTATCAAGCGTTTATTCAACTCGAGAGGCTTGCGGACCATAAATTGATCGCTGGAGCTTGCACACTTTATCAGCCCTTTGGATCAACAAAACCTTCTGGTTGCATCATATACAACTCTTCTTCTAGAAATCCATTCAAGAATGCAGTTTTCACATCCATTTGCCAAATTTCATAATCATAAATCACGGCAATTGCTAACATGATTCAGACAGGACTTAAGCATCGCTACGGGTGAGAAAGTCTCATCGTAGTCAACCCTTGAACTTCGAAAACCTTCGCAAATTCGAGCTTTATAGACAGTTACATTACCATCGGCGTCAGTCTTCTTCTTAAAGATCCATTTATTCTCAATGGCTTGCGATCATCCGAGCAAGTCAACCAAAATCCATACTTTGTTTTCAAACATGGATCCCATCTCAGATTTCATGGCTTCCAGCCATTTTGCGAATCTGGGCTCACCATCCTTCTTCATAGTTTGTAGGTTCGCCATGGTCAAGTAACATGACTTCGAGAATATGATTACCGTACCACTCAGTGCGTATTTTACTCTGGTTGACCTCTGAGTTCGGTAGTAACTTGATCTGAAGTTTCATGATCAACATCATTAGTTTCCTCACTAATTGGTGTAGTTGTCACAGAACCATTTCTTGTGATGAACTACCTTTCAATAAGGGAGAGATACTGATTATCTCATCAAGTTCTACTTCCTCCTCACTTCTTTGAGAGAAACTCCTTCTCTAGAAAGGATCCGAATTAACAGCGAAAATCTTGCCTTGAGATCTGTGATAGAAGGTGCCCAACGTCTCCTTTGGGTATCCTATGAAGACACATTTCTCCGATTTGGGTTCGAGCTTATCTGGTTGAAGTTTCTTCACAAGCATATGAAACTTTAAGCGACAACTTTGGTTTCTTGCCAAACCACAGTTCATAAGTGTCGTCTCAGCGGACTTTGATGGTGCCCTATTCAAGCGTGAATGCGGCGTCTCTAAAACATATCCCCAAAGCGATAGCGGTAAATCAGTAAGAGACATCATAGATCGCACCATATCAAGTAAAATACGATTCTGACGTTCGGACACACCATTTCTACGTGAATTATTCGGGTGGCGTGAGTTAAACTATTCCGCATTGTTTCAAATGTGAACCAAACTCGTAACTCAAATATTCTCCTCCATGATCAGATCGTAGAAATTTTATTTTCTTATTACGATGATTTTCCACTTCACTCTGAAATTCTTTGAACTTTTCAAATGTTTGATTTGTGTTTCATTAAGTAGATATACCCATATCTGCTCAAATCATCTGTGAAGGTGAGAATATTGATACCGCCGCGTGCCTCAACATTCATTGGACCACAAACATCGGTATGTATGATTTCCAATAAATCAGTTGCTCGCTCCATAGTTGGGAGGCGTTTTAGTCATCTTGCCCATGAGCGGTTCGCCAAGTACCAAGTGATTCATAATCAAGTGATTCAAAGTCCATCGATATGGAGTTTCTTCATGCGTTTACACGATATGACCCAAGCGGCGATTACCACAAATAAGTTGCATTACCATTATCAACTCTGCATCTTTTGGTTTCAACACTATGAATATGTGTATTACTACTATATGATTCAATAAAATAGACCACTCTTCAAGGGTGCATGACCATAAAGATATTATTCATATATATAGAACAACCATTATTCTCGTCTTAAATGAATAACGTCTACGCATCAAACAAGATCCGGATATAATGTTCATGTATACGCGGCACCAAATAACAATTATTTAGGTCTAAAACTAATCCCGATGGTAGATGTAGAGGTAGCGTGCCGACCGCGATCACATCGACTTTGGAACCATTTCCCAGCGCGCCGTCACCTCGTCCTTAGCCAATCTTGGCAATCCGTGGTTCCTATTTGAGTTGCTAATATTAGCAGAACCAGTATCAAATACCGGTACTACTCGGTATTAGTAAGGTACACATCAATAACATGTATATCACATACCTTTGATCACCTTGCCATCCTTCTTATCCATGAATACTTGGGGCAGTTCCGCTTCGGTGTCGGTCTTGCGGTAAAACACTCGATTCGGGCTTAGGTCCAGACTTGGGTTTCTTCTCTTGAGCAACAACTTTCTTGCTGTTCTTAAGTTCCCCTTCTTCTTTCCTTTGCCCTTTTTCTTGAAACTAGTGGTCTTGTTGACCATCAACATGATGCTCTTTCTTGATTTCTACCTCCATGACTTTTAGCATTCACGAAGAGCTCGGGGAATTGTTTTAGTCATCCCTTGCATATTATAGTTCATCCACGAAGCTCTTGTAGCTTGGTGGCGGTGATTGGAGAATTACATCAATGACACTATCATCCGGAAGAGTAACTCGGTTGAATCAAGTGATTATTATACGGACATTTTGAGTATATGTTCCTTGTGAACTATTCTCCTCCATCTTGCAGCTATAGAACTTATTGGAGACTTCATATCTCTCAATCCGGGCATTTGCTTGAAATAACTTCAACTCTGGAACATCTCATATGCTCCATGGCGCTCAAAAGCGTCGTTGAAGACCGGTTCTAACCGTAAAGCATGGCACACTGAACTATGAGTAGTCATCGGCTTTGCTCTGCCGGTTCACAACCGGTGTTGCTCCTGCAACTGACGTAACCAACCATACATAAGAGCCTATTGAAGCATAGGGAAATCTTTCATTTTCTCTCTAACTTCTTGTGGTTGGGCATTGAGTCACTCAATCTCACCCTTTTCGGTAAAAACCTTTCTTTGCCGATCCATTTTGAACTTTTTCAAAACTTTATCAAGGTATTGCTTGTGAAAGTCAATTAAGCGTCTTGATCTATCTCTATAGATCTTGATGCCTAATATGTAAGACTTCACGAGGTCTTTCATTGAAAAACTTTTATTCAAGTATCCTTTTATGCTATCCAGAAATTCTATATCATTTCCAATCAATAATATAGTCCACATATAATATCGAAATGCTCTGAGCTCCCACTCACTTTCTTGTAAATCAGCTTCTCCAAAAGTCTATATAAAACCATATGCTTTGATCACACTATCAAGCGTTTATTCAACTCGAGAGGCTTGCGGACCATAAATTGATCGCTGGAGCTTGCACACTTTGTAGCACCCTTTGGATCAACAAAACCTTCTGGTTGCATCATATACAACTCTTCTTCTAGAAATCCATTCAAGAATGCAGTTTTACATCCATTTGCCAAATTTCATAATCATAAAATCGGCAATTGCTAACATGATTGGACAGGACTTAAGCATCGCTACGGTGAGAAAGTCTCATCGTAGTCAACCCTTGAACTTGTCGAAAACCTTTCGCAAAAGTCGAGCTTTATAGACAGTTACATTACCATCGCCGTCTTCTTCTTAAAGATCCATTTATTCTCAATGGCTTGCCGATCATCGAGGCAAGTCAACCAAATCCATACTTTGTTTTCAAACATGGATCCCATCTCAGATTTCATGGCTTCCAGCCATTTTGCGAATCTGGGCTCACCATCGCTTCTTCATAGTTTGTAGGTTCGCCATGGTCAAGTAACATGACTTCAGAATATGATTACCGTACCACTCAGTGCGTATTTTACTCTGGTTGACCTCGAGTTCGGTAGTAACTTGATCTGAAGTTTCATGATCAACATCATTAGTTTCCTCACTAATTGGTGTAGTTGTCACAGAACCATTTCTTGTGATGAACTACCTTCAATAAGGAGAGATACTGATTATCTCATCAAGTTCTACTTTCCTCCACTCACTTCTTTCGAGAGAAACTCCTTCTCTAGAAAGGATCCGAATTTAACAGCGAAAATCTTGCCTTCGGATCTGTGATAGAAGGTGTACCCAACGTCTCCTTTGGGTATCCTATGAAGACACATTTCTCCGATTTGGGTTCGAGCTTATCGGTTGAAGTTTCTTCACATAAGCATCGCAGCCCCAAACTTTAAGCGACAACTTTGGTTTCTTGCCAAACCACAGTTCATAAGGTGTCGTCTCAGCGGACTTTGATGGTGCCCTATTCAACGTGAATGCGGCCGTCTCTAAAGCATATCCCCAAAAGCGATAGCGGTAAATCAGTAAGAGACATCATAGATCGCACCATATCAAGTAAAATACGATTCTGACGTTCGGACACACCATTTCTCGTGGTGTTCGGGTGGCGTGAGTTGAAACTATTCCGCATTGTTTCAAATGTGAACCAAACTCGTAACTCAAATATTCTCCTCCATGATCAGATCGTAGAAATTTTATTTTCTTGTTACGATGATTTTCCACTTCACTCTGAAATTCTTTGAACTTTTCAAATGTTTCAGATTTGTGTTTCATTAAGTAGATATACCCTATCTGCTCAAATCATCGTGAAGGTGAGAAAATACGATACCGCCGCGTGCCTCAACATTCATTGGACCACAAACATCGTATGTATGATTTCCAACAAATCAGTTGCTCGCTCCATAGTTCGGAGACGGCGTTTTAGTCATCTTGCCCATGAGGCACGGTTCGCAAGTACCAAGTGATTCATAATCAAGTGATTCCAAAAGTCCATCGATATGGAGTTTCTTCATGCGTTTACACGATATGACCCAAGCGGCGATTGCCACAAATAAGTTGCATTATCATTATCAACTCTGCATCTTTTGGTTTCAACACTATGAATATGTGTATTACTACTATCGAGATTCAATAAAATAGACCACTCTTCAAGGGTGCATGACCATAAAAGATATTATTCATATATAGAACAACCATTATTCTCTGTCTTAAATGAATAACCGTCTCGCATCAAACAAGATCCAGATATAATGTTCATGCTAACGCGGCACCAAATAACAATTATTTAGGTCTAAAACTAATCCCGATGGTAGATGTAGAGGTAGCGTGCGACCGCGATCACATCGACTTTGGAACCATTTCCCACGCGCATCGTCACCTCGTCCTTAGCCAATCTTGCAATCCGTAGTTCCTATTTGAGTTGCAATATTAGCAGAACCAGTATCAAATACCGGTACTACTCGAGTATTAGTAAGGTACACATCAATAACATGTATATCACATATACCTTTGATCACCTTGCCATCCTTCTTATCCGCCAATACTTGGGGCAGTTCCGCTTCAGTGTCGTCTTGCGGTAAAAACACTCGATTCGGCTTAGGTCCGACTTGGGTTTCTTCTCTTGAGCAACAACTTTCTTGCTGTTCTTGAAGTTCCGCAAAATCTGTTTTCATCCGAACCTTCCAAGTCCAAACATAGGCTTCCAATATATCAATATTTATGTCTCGACCATTTCAAGACTCCTCATGTCCTTGATCACATCCGGACTCAACAACCTTCGACATCAAAACTTATAAACTCATAATAAACTCAACATCAAACGTTGTTGCATGGACTCACGGGTTCGAGAACTATGTAGACATGACTAGAACTATTCTCGTCAATAACCAATAGCGGAACCTGATGCCCATATTGGTTCCTACATATTCTACGAAGATCTTTATCGGTCAAACCGCATAACAACATACGTTTTTCCTTTGTCATCTGTATAAATTTACCCGAGATTCGATCGCCAGATCCAATACCTAGTTCAATCTCGCTATCGCAAGTCTCTTTACTGCTCCAGAATACATCATCTCACAACTAACTTATTAGTTGCAATGCTTGCAAGGCTTATGTGATGTGTATTACCGAGAAGGCCTAGAGATACCTCTCCGATAATCGGAGTGACAAAATCTAATCTCAAATACGCCAACCCAACATGTACCTTTGGAGACACCTGTATACTCCTTTATAATCACCCACATACTAGACGCTTGGTAGTACCTAAAGTGTTCCTCCGTAAACGGAGTTGCATAATCTCATAGTTACAGTGAACATGTATAGGTCATGAAGAAAGCAATAGCAATATACTAAACGATCAAGTGCTGCTAACGGAATGGGTCATGTCAATCACATCATTCTCCCAATGATGTGATCCCATTAATCAAATGACAACTCATGTCTATGGTTAGGAAACATAACCATCTTTGATTAATGAGCTAGTCTAGTAGAGGCATACTAGTGACTATCTGCTTGTCTATGTATTCACATGTATTATGTTTCCGGTCAATACAATCTAGCATGAATAATAAACATTTATCATGATATAAGGAAATAAATAATAACTTTATTATTGCCTCTAGGGCATATTTCCTTCAACCTGAATATCATCGATAAATACCACAACAAACTTATCCATAAACTTATGAATACTTTGTTCATGAGGTGAACAATATATGGGCGTTTGTTAGTCCGAATGGCATCACGGTGAACTCGCATAATTCAGATTCGAGGTGAAAGCGTCTTGGGAATATCCTCGGTTCGTGACTTTCATTGATGGTATCCCGATCTCAAGTCAATCTTTGAGAACACCTTGGCCTTAGCGAGTTGATCGAATAAATCATTTATTCGTGGCATCGGATATTTGTTCTTGATTGTGACCATGTTTAGCGCCGATAGTCTATGCACAATCTCGTTGTTCCATCCTTCTTTTGGCGTAATAAAATTGGTGAACCCCAAGGTGAGGAACTGACTCAGATAAAAATTCTTTTTCCAACAGTTCCTTTATTTGCTTCTTTAGTTCCACCAATTCGGATGGTGCCATTCTCGTATGGTTTCTGTATATGGGAGCGTTCCGGTGCTAGCTCTATGCTGAATTCAATCTCTCTCTCGTGGCATGCCCGGTAGTTCTTCGGGAATACATCCGGAAATTCACACACCACCGGCACTTTGCTCAATTCGTAAATATCTACCTTGTTCAATCTTGGTTGCCGGATATGTTTCTTTCCTTGTTGAAACCTTTATGGTCTTCCTGTGGTGATGGGTGAGAATTACGGTCCTGTTAAGCAGTCAATAAAACCTTTGTTGGTGGTTAACCAATCCATCCCTAAGATGACATCCAGCCCTTTATTTTCCAATACGATAAGATTTGTGTGAAACTTCAACCCTTCAAACTCGATAACCACATCCCGGCAATAATTCTGTGTAACTTGCTTAATTCTGTGGGACTTGACGATCATAGATTTTCCTAAGGAAGCATCGAAAATTATTTTGCAAAGCAAAACTTTTCAAACGAACGAGTGAGAAGCCCTTAATCAAACAAAACTATGGCAGGTATTGTGTTGATGTGAAACGCATCGGTACGTATATCCGGGGCATTTTCTCGCTCCTTTGGTCACGTGGTTCGTGACCCTTCCTGTGGTTGTTATTTGGGTTGAAATTGTTGCGCTTTGGTGCTGAATTATTACTCCGCTGTTCGACTTTGGGGTCGAAGTTCTTGGCTTGGGGCACTGCTCAAGACAAAGCTGCCCTTCTTCTCCACAAGCTGCACATGTAACGCCTAGGCGGTATGTGAACTCCTTGTCCCTTGCGTGGAAATTCTTGCTTGAGCGTGAGACGCTTGTCGGGTTTGGGTGTCCAGTTTTCCGAACATCCGCCTTGCTGCGTGGTTGCGGTGTGTTCAGATCGGTCCCTCTTCCGCTATGGAAATCTTCTAAGCTGCGCTCTCATTTTCCAAGGTAATGGCCTTATCCACCAGCGCCTTAAAATCTGGAAATGTGTACCACCAACTGACATTTAAGCGCCGGTGTCAATTCCGCCTAGGAACTTCTCCATCTTTTGTTTTCTCGACATTATCTGCCTCGTTGCGAAAGTAAGACAGCAGGGTAAACTGACTGTTATATTCAGACAATCGTCATTGTTCTTGCTTGAGGTCATCAAATTCTCTCTTTTGATCTTCATCGACTTTTAGGAATATGTGCCCCACTTAAAACCTTCTTTAAATTCCTCCCATGATATATTATTTTCGCTGGGGTGCATGTAGGAAATTTTCCCACCACGATGCGGCTGCTCCAAAGGAGATAGTACAGAGCATAAAGCACTTTCTCAAGGTATGAACACTGGGCGATAATTAATTTCCTCTCCATGTCTCAAGCCAGTCCTCGCTTCCAGAGGTTTGTCGCAGTGAGAAAATGTTTGGGGACGCTTCCAGTAGCTCAGATAACTTGGATTGTTGCTGATACTGTCTCATGTGATTTCCCATATTGATGACTTGGTTCAGATTTCTGATGCTGCTGCTGACTTTGTTCATAAAGACGGCACATTTGGGAAAGTGTCGCTTCACCGCCCCGCCGATTTGTCTGCCCTTGTGTGAAATTGTTGCCTGGGGTGTGCCATAATTTTCTCTCGTCGGAGTTGGTATGGAGCGCCAAGGACAAGACATAGTTTACTCGGGGATATATTTTGAAACACTCATAAGAAAGTGAAAGAAGTCAAAAATAAGTCCATAAATGCATAAGGATGGCAATAAATTAAAAGCCCAAGGTTTTTTCAAGAGAAAATACGCTTATGCACGGAGAAGGACTGGCCATTACATATCTTACACGCAAGCAGTAATTATACAATACATCACCTAGGCTATGCGTACATAAATCCTGACATGTTATTTAGTCTAGTGCACCTCCAGATCCTACATGATGCGCAAACAAACTACTTCTCACAGCCTATTTACATATAAACATATCGTGATAAGACGGTACATCGCATGACGGCTAAGCTGCATTTAGTCGGAGATGGTAAGGATTTCTTGGCCTACCAAGGGTGAGGCGAGAGGGCTGGGGACTCAACCTCTCTTCGTAGATAGGCTCCAGACGAGAGGTGCGCGAGTTGGTGGAGCAGGTGCCCTGTGGGACAACTCAATCTGAGCGGGCACGAGGTGGTGCAGAACGAACCGAGTAGGCGAATGACATGGTTGAACTCCTCCGTGGTAGGCAGGCGAAGTAGTAGCGTGCGAGCAGAGGAGCGAACGATGTTGATGACGCAGACGAAGTCAGTGGCGGCGCAGCGCCGCAGGAGCTCCTCTGTTGGCGCACAACCATGGACTGAGTCCATGCGGCAGCTACAAAGTCGCCCACCAGGTTGTCGGCGGCTGCCTCAAAAGCCCTCGAGATACTCGGCGAGAATCTCAAAGCTTCGGCCCCGCTCTCCTCTCGGGGCAAGAGAACGCAGAGTGGCAGGTGTATGGCACGTGATATGGCAGGTAGCGGTAGCGACGAGTATTCATCGAAGGAAGGATATCCTCGAGACGGCTATCGCCACGGGCTGCCATCTAAAGCGCGTGCTTCCGGGGCATGTCACTCCCCACTTAACCGTAACGCCAACTCATCCTCTCTTGAATTCCACCGCTGCTTGGTGTATGGTTAGACGGTCATTGACCTTGTGCTGAGAGAGAGAGAAGACGGGTGCACATCTGGCCCCATCGCGACTTGGACGATGAAGGAGAGAAGCTTGACGAACCCATCGGGCATGTTGGCTAACATCTCATACTCGCAGTCGCTAAGTTACCATCTACAAAAGTAGGCAAAAATTCTGACTAGTCAAATCATAAATTTATGCTGATTGTCGAAATTGACTACATTTGAAAAAAATAAACAGCCTCTATTATGCTAATAACTGATTAGCGATCGCACCTAGTGGTTTCCTACAGTCAGCATGGCTCGTACTAAGCTTGTCGCGACCGGAATTTCAATAAAATATTTATTGAACAACCGACTCTATGAAATCCAATATGAGGATAAATCCTCCACATCGGTAGACAAAACTTTGATACAAGAAGTCAAGAGTATTAATATTACAGGGTCGGACTAAAGGTGCCCAACCAATTATTACAACACGCCAATAATTATACATGATGGGGATATGGCACAAGGTGTGGGTGGAAATACTACTGACTTGGAGTATGCGTGGTTGGTGGAATAACACAAAGGTGGTTAATAAGTTCATCAGATCATGCTCATCGAAAGGCCGAGGTGAGGCTCGATGAATTTATTTGGGTAGGGAAGGTAATATATCACAATGACTAATCCAGGGTCGACGAGACTGACTAGGATTCCTCTAGGGCCGGACTCGCTATCGAACTCTTCATCCATGAGATCGCTTTCACAAGATCCGCCAAATCAATAAGCCGTGAGTACTATGAAAGTACTCGCAAGACAGTTCAACAAAAGATATAACAAATGAATGCATGAATGCAACATAGTTAATCTTAACAATGCTCAATTAAAGCAGTATAGAAAATAATTAAATGGGAGTCGGCGGTAGTCCGCCGAAACCCAAAGAGACAAACTTAAACCGATCCAAAGGTCTCAAGCGACGTCAAGGGTGAATAAATAAACAAAATATTACATACCGAGCGCGCGCCGAGCCATACACCTCATAAAGGGCTTATATTGAAATAAAATGCATGCGCAGCTGCAGTGGACGCCCGAGCGACATCACGTAAAGGGCTTATATTAAAATAAGTAACAGAATGTCAGAGTCGGATGTCCGAGCGACATCACGTAAAGGGCTTATATAAAATAAATAACAGCAATGCCGCATCGGACTCCCGAGCGACATCACGTAAAGGGGTAATATAACAATAAATAACAGCAATGTTGCAATGGACGCCCGAGCGACATCACGTAAAGGGCTTATATAACAATAAATAACAGCAATGTCAAGATCGGACGCCTGAGCGACATCACGTAAAGGGCTTATATAATAATAACAACAGCAATGTCAGCAGCCGGACGTCCCGAGCGACATCACGAAAGGGCTTTCATCACAAAGATATAGCACTCATAATAAATATTCAACACATGAATATAAACGGGTTAGTCCATCCACAGAATAAACATTCAACCGACTTAGTACTCATGTGATTCACCGGAGTATCTGTCACCAAAACCGACACTTGTCGATAATATAATACGTAACTTAGACATGGATAAGATGATTCGTGGATTTATGACTCGCAGAGTTTGTACTAAAATTACCCATAGCCAACGGATTTCGTAATTTGAAGGACTAGTTCCGCTTATGGTATTTCAAAGAAACACAGCTAACCAAGACACACCTATCCTACCTCACGATGCCCAGAATCACCCTAGACATCGCCCAAGAAAAACTTTGAGACGGGAGATCACAATCTCGAATAGCATGGGATCAAATTTATATTCAGGCTGCCTAAGGTGCCCCCTCGTCCCAACCGAAACACCCATGCCCCCGACCGATGATCTGGCTTTAATCCAGGCCATGGAACCATCATCACGGCCTCTCCATTTGGTGTGTACCAGAAAGCGTTTGCAACTTACTGCTTATATCCTTATGGAAAACATGTGGTACTACGGAAGGGAAATGGATGGGAACCGAACGACACGGGTTGGCATCAAGACAAATAGTATGGCATAAGACCTGCATGCACAACACCGCCATCTTACCCATCCTCATGCCAACACATGGCCATGCACATTCACATCCAACATGTATGGATTATCGAACTCACTTGCCTCAACTTTGCATGAAAATAACATTCATCGGTATGCTCACAAACATGCCATGAAACTCCTTAATGCAAACCTGCCCAACACTCATCATATCAAAAGTTCAAACATGCTTGCCTCGGTTCGTGAGTAGTCGGAGCCTAGCTCGTGAAGTTCATGGTTCCGTCACCTCCTTCAGATCTACGGCATAAAGAAAACATATGCGCTTAACGAAATACCGTGAGGTACAAAAATACTCCAAATATTTTCAAATAAATCTGATAAAAAACTAGACAAAATTTCAAAAGAGGACAGAAAAAGAATCAATCAAAATACTCTTTTGTTTAAAAGTTATTAGCGTTTAGTCCTGTGGACCTTCAGAATGAAAGTAAACTTCCTGTGGTTTTATTTATAAAATAGAAAACGCTCAGCCTCAACACGTTAGTCCAAGGGGGGAAGATGTATTTTGCCCGGCATGCTTCAAAAGAGGAAAAGCTGACGGGAGGACCCACCCGCCGGGTTTGAAAGCGTAAAGCGTAGATTTGGCGCCGAGGGTCGCGGTGACGCCATGGGCGATCTACGGCGAGGCAGGTGAGGATCGGAGGTTACCAACGTGCTCACCGTGTCCTTCCGCACCGGTGGGTGGTGGAGTTGGCCGCCGGCGTGCACCACGCTGACGGCGGCCTCAACTCCGTGGACGGTGGTTCGGCGCTGATGGATCTTGGCCGAGGAGGGCTGCAAGGATCGAATTGAGGTGGGGTTAGAGCACTAGGTGTAAGAGAAGGCTACTTGACGAGGTTTGGCGCCGGAGATGGCCTCACCGCAGGAATCAAGGTGGAGGCCGGGCGGAACGGCGGCCGGAGTCGGGAAGGAGAGTTTCTCGGCCCTTCCGTGGACTTAAGGGTCTCGAGGGGTAGAGGAGGTGCGGGCGCGAGCCAAGCTCGGGTGTTATATAGCCGCCTGAGGCGTTGCCGAGAACGGGTTCTCCGCCAGGTGATTACGGCGCACGGTGGTTGCACGGAGGGTTCAGAGGTTGAGCATCGCCGTGATGTTCCCTGGTTCCATGAAAGCAATCGCGCCGGGATTTGTTGCTTAGGGGAGCTCGACGAACGGGCGGCGCCGCTGGCGGCAGAGAGAGCGCGTCAGGCGTGTCAGCGCCACTACGACGGTGCTGCATGGCGTGCGTTGTCGGGAAGTGGCCACGTGGAGCCACCAGAGGGTTTGGGCGGCGCCAACGGCGTTACGCCGCCGCTTCGCTTCCCTCGTTCCGCCACGGTGGTTCGGCCCAGAAGACACGCTGTGCAAAGGGCCAGGTGCCACCGATGCTGTGAACGCGCTACACATGAAAGTGAGGCTCCGGACAAGCAAGTTAGGCCGTGAGCAACGTGCTGGTGCACTGTGATCATGTGACTGAATTTATCGACGAAGATCGACATCAAACTCTGAACTTAACCGAAAATGAATGTAAACAAATCATGCAAGGTGTTCGATGTAATGATCTAGGCATGTAGGGATTTTTCCTTGAGCTGGTTTTTGGTGGAGGGGCCTCTCATTGCATCTAGAGGCTGCCTGAATATTTGTGGAATTTTTGGAGTAGTGTAGATATGAATTTCACCAAATTTGGCAAATCTGGTCCAAACTTGCATGCACTATAATTTGAAATTTTTGAACAGAGAGGAGTGGATCTTGATAGTTCTAGGTTGTGGGTACCAAGGATCATCCAAGGGAGTTGGTTTGAGGTAAAATTAAATGCATTAAGGTACTTGCTTTTGCAAATTACCTAGGCTCAAAATAATAGATAAAAAGATTTTGGGAGAGAATTAAATGAAATAAAAATTCAGAAGAGGGTTGAACTAGTAGAGACAGAATGTTTGGGTTGCCCAAGGTGGAAGGGGATATATTTGGGAAGATTTTACCATGTGGTGCATGGCCAAATCATGAATGATATCAAATATGGGAGAGGGTAAAAACTCCTAGAGTTTCTTTTTGAAAGAAAAATAACTTCAAAGATTTTTCTTGAATCCTTGAGGAGAGAGCAATCAGAGGAAAATTTAAAAACCAAACACCAGAGTTGAAGGAGATGCAAAAGTAAAATATTTGCCAGAGGGAAAAAGCTTTTGATAGAGATATTTTGAAAGAGTTTTGGTGACCTCCTTCAAATCCAACAAAATTTTGAAGAAAACCAAAGGAAAAATTTTGGAGTGTCACAGGGAACGAGTAGATGCTCTATGTCTTCAAACCTTTTTGGTCCTTACTAACAAAAGGGGGAGAAGCATATGAGTTTGATAGTCTTCAAGCGGGTTCATATGGGCGGTTGCTTTATATTTTGCCTAGTGTTTACAACTCGCTTTTGATACATTTGGTTCTTTTGAGTTGTAACACTTAAACTCGATGGTCGTCTGCTACTTATTTGCTTTTCTCGTGATGCGATGATAAATTCCGATGTGCGATGATAACTTCCGACTTAGATCATTATGCAGACGTCCATTTTTCATTATGCATGTCATCTCTTTAGTTATATCATTTCATGCATGATGAATTATCTTCATAAGTTGAAGACGCATCTCCACAAGTACAACCTGCCATGTGCATTTGCATTCCAAAAGAAAATTACTTATATGCACATCTTCGGGGAGCTTTGCCACTTATGAAGACAATACCTATCCTTTACAATTTCACATACTTTATCCCCGTTGAAAACTTCAACCACTTTGTCATGAATCACCAAAAGGGGGAGATTGTAAGTGCATCTAGTGCCACCCCTAGTTGGTTTTGGAGTATTGACGACAAATTTGGTTGAGGGACTGATGCTTGTGAGAATTGCAGATAACACAGTAGTGTCCTCATTGATTCGGTTACATCACCGAGAGATGACCCTAAAAATGTATGAAGACATTGACGACAATGGTATGTGAAGATATTCATATTGAAGACTATGACATGAGAAGACATTGAGTGAAGACTATGGAGCGCCAAGATTGTGTCGTTTGTTGTTTCCTTCTTCTTTGTTGAGTCATAGGAACCACTGCATCGTTAAGGGGGTCCAAGTGAACAAAGTCGTAATGATCAAGTGATGCTCAACCTAAATCCTATGTCTTCGAGCGAAGACAATGAGAGCAAATCTTATCCAGAGTCGATGAGTCAGCTTGCTTGTAGCCCAAGTAAAGTTGTCGTGTGTTTGAAATCTGACCGCTGGAACATGTGTCGGCTTCCTTAGTGACCCAGGTCATTTCGATATATCAGGTCGGTTGCCTAGTGGCTATAAATAGCCCACCCCCTACACCATAAATTGGTGGTTGCTCAGAGTTAGTGCACGGCTTTTGTCGCTTGAGAGCAACCCACCTGCTTTTGAGAGAGAAACTTTGCGAGGACAAAGCCCAAACACCCAGAGCCAAAGAGTGTTAGGCATCATCAATTCTTTCGTTCAAGGGACTCAAGACTTATTACACTTGAGGATCGTGGAATCCTCCACCGTTAGAAGGCGCCGCTCGAGCATCCAAGAGTCATTGTGGATCGCGGTGAACGAAGTCTCAGAAGGTTCCAAGTCTACCTTGAAGACTTACCAGAGTGATTGGGCGAGGACTGTGTCCTTAGCTCAAGGGGAATAAGGTGAAGACGCGGTCTTTCTAAGTTGAATCTCAGCCTCCCTAACTGCATTTATAGCTTGTCACAAAGAATCGAATCGTCCAACAAATCTTGTGTCTTCAACAAGTGACTGGTTCTATCCTCTCCTCCCTTTACTTAGAGTTTGTCTTCGTGAAGTCATTGCCTATTTGTTGTACCTGCTTGAATTCATTGCTTATCGCTGGTTGGCTTCATACTATCTTCCATCCCGATCCTTACTACTAAGCTGCTATTAGTCTTTGTACTTTCACATTATCTGCATACTTGACTATGGTTTGCTTGTTGTAGTTTATCTTCCGCTGCATATCAATTAGGTCATTTTTTATTGTTTGTCTTCAAAACTTCCACGCTTTGAAGACTTCCATAAAAATCGCCTATTCACCCCCTCTAGTCGATAACTAGCACTTTCAACCTTGCTGAAAACCGCTATCATTTCCTTCTCGCCTCGTTGTTCGACACTTACTTATCGAAAGGACTATGATAGATCCCCTATACTTGTGGGTCATCATATTCAATGTCGTACCGCACTCCGATGTGTGCCTTTCTATAAGTTTAGCAGAGGTACCAAAGTAATCCAGAGTGGATCATCGGACAGCCGTCAAAAACATCCCAAATAATTAAATGGACTAAGGATATGTTTCATTTATGGAGGTGACAAAGAGCTTGTCGTAAATGGTTACGCCGATGCAAGTTTTGACACTAACTGGATGACTCTAAGTCGCAAACCAGATACATATTTATATTGAATGGTTGAGTTGTAAGTTGGTGCAGTTCCAAGCAGAGCGCCGTATGGATATAGGTGTGAAGCGGAGTACGAGCTGCTTCAGGAAGCAGCAAATGAAGGAGTCCGATGAAGGAGTTCATATCCCATTTAGGTGTAATACCTAGTGCATCGGGTCCAATGAAAATCTTTGTGACAATATCGAGCAATAGCCTTGGCGAAGGAATCCAGATTTCACAAGAGAACCAAACACATCAAGAGACGCTCAATTCCATCCGCGATCTAGTCAAGGAGGGAGACATAGAGATTTGCAAAATACCTACTTAATCAATGTTGCGCATCTGCTGACTAAGCCTCTTCCACGAAAGCAAAACATGATCAGCACCAAGACTCCATGGGTCTTAGAATCATTACTATCTAATCTAGATTATCTGACTCTAGTGCAAGTGGAGATCAAGGAAATATGCCCTAGAGGCAATAATAAAGTTGTTATTTATATTTCTTATATCATGATAAATGTTTATTATTCATGCTAGAATTGTATTAACCGGAAACTTAGTACATGTGTGAACGATAGACAAACAGAGAGTGTCCCTAGTATGCCTCTACTTAACTAGCTCACAATCAAAGATGGTTATGTCCTAGCCATAGACATGTGTTGTCATTTGATGAACTAGATCACATCATTAGAGAATGATGTGATGGACAAGACCCATTGAGGGAGTCCCAGATTAGGGGTGTCCGGATAGTCGACTACCATCATCACCGAACTATCATCACCGGACTATCATCATCGACCGACTCCAAGACTATGAAGATACAAGATTGAAGACTTCGCCTGCGTGTCCGGATGGGACTTTCCTTGGCGGAAGGCAAGCTTATGCTATACGGATATGTAGATCTCCTACCATTGTAACCGACTTATGTAACCCTAGCCCTCCTATGTCTATATAAACCGGATGGCTCTAGTCCGTAGGACAACAACAACCTTACAATCATACCATAGGCTAGCTTCTAGGGTTTAGCCTCCTTGATCTCGTGGTAGATCCACTCTTGTAAACATCCACAATATCAATATCAAACAAGCAGGACGTAGGGTTTTACCTCCATCAAGAGGGCCCCAACATGGGTAAAACATTGTGTCCCTTGTCTCCGTTACCATCCGCCTAGATGCACAGCCGGGGCCCCTTACCCGAGATCCGCCGGTTTTGACACCGACATTGGTGCTTTCATTGAGAGTTCCTCCGTGTCGCCACCGATAGGTGTGATGGCCTCTTCAATCGACAACGACGCAGTCCCGGTGAGACTTTTCTCCCCGACAGATCTTCAGATTCGGGCGGTTTCAAGATCATGGGCCAACTCACTTGGCCATCCGAGCAGATCGAAGCTATGCCCTGGCCGTTAGGTCAGGTTTGAAGCCTAAACTTCACGGCCGATATCCGCTGGGACTTGATCTTCGATGGATCTCGAGCCATACCGAGCGAAGTCAGCTACTGCCACGATGGCATGACCTAACTCCGCCACGGACAAAGACTTTGAGGTCGTGACATCTAATCCGGCCTCCGACCCATAGTCCGAGCCGATCGCTTGATCAAGGACGGATGGCTGGACACCACTTCGAGCTGCAACTTCACGGCGATGGAGTCAACACTTACCTTGTCCCATAAAGCCTCATGACTCGAGGTGCCGACTCACGGACCAACCTCCTGCTACCGCCACCGAATCCGACACGCCGATCATGGAATTCACCGTCATGACATCTTTTCAAAGACTTCCTTCAATATATCATAAATTCATCAAGCATCTTCGCTATCTCGAGAGCCCTGGCCGAACCACGCCAGATGGTTGGGACGCGACGACGAAGAAATTCAGAGCCCACCCACCACCCACTTTGTAGCCACCACGACTTTATTTAACCGACGATTCGACTACACGACCAAGACATCGATGGTATGGACGATTTACGCCGAGACTGACAAGAGCCAGTGCACAGGACACCGGAAGATCACCTCACGACGACATATACATGGTGGACACCCCAAAAGATGGGGATGGCGAAGAAGCTAAACGGAGGCCGATTCTTAAAGAAACAGCCCAAGCACCGACGCCACCGCCCGCTCTAAATCCCGCCACGGCAAGAATGGAGATTCCGCACAGAGATAATAACACCCCGTAAAGTGCCGAAGACAAACCTCCAAAGACGATCCAGCAGCAGGAGGAGGTAGGTAGCAAGCCTCACGAGAGGGCGGCAGCATTTAAGAGGTCGAGGATGACAATTACTTACCTCCTCCGTGACGAGGCAAGCCTCGACGACGATTTAATTGTCGTGGCCCGAGGATCCCGCTCAACAAGAGCATTTCGTATTACGTAAAGCACGGCCACAAAGAACAACCTAAAGAAAAGCAGCAACAACTTCAAGCTGATCAAGACCCATCGCCGATAGATAGACCGAGGTCCTCGCGTCAAGAGTATGAATGCCCTCCAAAAGTTACCTAAACGCAAGTTGCTCCTCTGACTAGAGGAGGAAGCGCATAAACCTGCATCACCAGCCACATACGCGGCATCGACCACCTCGTGGGTCGCGACAGAGGCGGCAAGCCCTCCACCAAAACCGCATTTCGCATCGCCAAAAGCATGAAGCTACGGGGAACGCGCCGGACTTATGGATATATTGAGGACAAGGCAAGACAATCCAGATCTATCTATGGATCACGCGAAATTTCTAAGACCACGATTTAATACCGCTACGGATACAACTATCTCCGCCGGGCCAACAAGCAGATAACGCCTCTCGAGCTACGCCGCGATATTGCTCAATATGAGGCGCCAAGACACCCACTATGCTTCACTAACGGCAATGGATCATCAAATCCTCAAGGGTTTAAACTCATATCGAATCCTACGATGGCACAACACTCCCCGCGTTTGATTGAGGATTATCTCCTTCATATACATATGGCCCGCAAGACGATCTTCACGCCATCAAATATCTCCCGCCAAGCTTAAAGGACCAGCTCGGCATTGGCTTAACAGCCTACCCGCAGAGTCAATTGATGTTGGAAGACCTCGAAGCCACATTCTCGACAACTTCTGTGGCACGATGTGCGACCAATTTGACGCAGATGACCTAAGCCACATAATCCAGCAGCTGCATCGAATCGCCAGTGCACTCGACACGGTTCTTAACAAAGAAAATCAAATCGCCGACCGTCCTGATGCGCAGGCACCGCTGCCTTCAAACATAACATCCGCGACGAGTGGCTGGCCCCAGCACCTAGACATGAGAAGCCAAATACATGGCAGCCCTCACATCACCATGACCCGCTTGTTGGGTAACGAGTAATTTCAAAAATTTCCTACGATCACGCAAGACCATGGTGATGGCATAGCAACGAGAGGGGAGAGGTCCGCCCACGCACTCGAGACCGAAAGCGAAGCTGCTATATCAACGCGTTGATGTAGTCGACGCCTTCACGATCCGACCGATCCAAGCACCGCATTCCTAACCTCCAGTTCTTAGCACACGCTCAGCTCGATGACGATCCCCGAGTCCGATCCAAAGCAAAGCTGGGGAGGAGTTCCACAAGACGACGGCGCAGGACGATCTTGATGTTCTATCAGCCGCAGGCTTCGCCAAGCACCGCCACAATATGACCGAGGTGGAATATGGTGGAGGGGGCACCGCACACGGCTAAGGAACCATCACGAAGATCAACTTGTGTGTTTTAGGGTGCCCCCCTGCCTGTGAGCATAAAGGAGCAGGGGAGGCCGCCAGCCCTAGGGGCGCTGCAGGAGAGGGGGAGTCCTCCTCCTAGTAGAGTAGGACTCCTTCCTAGTCCTACTAGGAAGAGGGAAGGAAGGAAAGAGAGGAGAGGAGAGGGAAAGGGGGCTGCGCCTCCTAGTCCACCCGACTCCCATGGGGGGCGCACCTCCTGGTGCAGCCCTCTCCCTCTCTGGCCAATAAGGCCCATTACTTCCCGGGGTTCCGGTAACCCTCCGCAGATCGGGTTTTCTCCGAAACTTCCTAACCTTCCGTGTCCGAATATAGCCGCCCAATATATCAATCTTTATGTCTCGAACATTTCGAGACTCCTCGCCATGTCCGTGATCACATCCGGACTCAACTCCTTCTGACATCAAAATACATAAACTCATAATATAACCGCCATCAAACCTTGCTGCAATGGACCCACGGTTCGAGAACAATGTAGACATGGCCGAGACACATCTCATGTCAATAAACAATAGCGGGACCTCGGATGCCCATATTGGCTCTTACATATTCTACGTAAGATCTTTATCGGTCGCACTGCATAACAACATACGCTGTTCCCTTTGTCATCGTGTATGTTACTTACCCGAGATTCGATCGCTCGTATCCAATACCTAGTTCAATCTCGCTACCGTAAGTCTCTTTACTCGCTCCGAATACATCATCTCACAACTAACTCATTAGTTGCAATGCTTGCAAGGCTTATGTGATGTGTATTACCGAGAAGGCCCAGAGATACCTCTCCCACAATCGGAGGACAAATCCTAATCTTGATTCATGCCAACTCAACATATACTTTCGGAGACACTTGTAGAGTACCTTTATAATCACCCAATTACGCCAGGATGTTTGGTAGCACACAAAGTGTTCCTCCGTAAACGGAGTTGCATAATCTCATAGTTGCGTGAACTTTGTATAAGTCATGAA
>JAHIAM010017060.1:0-14277 GCA_021605205.1 Aegilops longissima | reverse complement strand
CTTTTACCTTTTTCCGGCGGGTATAAATTTCTTGGGGGTTTGTCTGGCCTTGGTTCCAGTAGCCATTTTTTGGTTTTAGCCTTTTTAACGTTCCGCTTCCAACCCTTTTTGGCCCCCCTTTTAAAACAGCCCAATAACCCATCTAAGTCACTTCCATGCTCTCCGTCGCTCGATCACGATCGTGGGGCGAAAACTACGACCTCATTTGGACTCTCCTAGCTCTTCTATGCCTATATATGCCCTCCCCGTCCAAATTCATGGCTTCCTCTAACCCTAGCAAATCTTCCAGATCCGCTGGGCTGGACGGACGTGTCCGGAGCGCCGGATAACGGCCCGCCGCTCACGCTTCTCACGCCGACGCTGCCACGTGGGCGCCACGGCCACATCCCCTGCGCCGTGATATTTTGTTGCATTTTCATCGTACATAACTCGCACCTGTAGTCTGCTTTCAAGTGTAATATGTCAAAATGTTCGCCTCAAGAGTAGATCATTTCATCTCATTGCATAATTTTCATTTGAGCTCATCTTGATGCCTGAAATGCTGTTAGAAAAGGGCTATGTGATGTTAGTTTCGCTTCTTAATGTAACATGCACTTTTGTCATTTTTGCCATGATTGATGTGTGCATCCTATGATCTTGAGTCCTACATGTGTTTTGTAATATGCCATGCCATCTTTCCAGGGTGTATGCCATGTAATTTTGTGATATATGTGGTGACTAGCACAAGCATGCAAACTAGGCTTCCGATGTTGCTGATTTCAGCCTGCTTTGGTCGATATTTTTATGCCATGTTAACTTGATGCTACCGAGAGATCCATGCATATTTTTAGATACTTCAGTAAGGATGTTTTGAACATATGGTTATGCTCTATCCATTCATTCCTTTGTTTTCATCTATGAGTGCCATAGCTTGAGTCAATCGAGCTCTACTTTTGCTATAAAATGTTTCCTGGCAGATTGTTTACATGTTGTTCAATTTTGCCTAAGTTGTTGTGGTTGATTCGTGTATGCTATGATGTTGTTCTTGCCATGTATATCTTCGATGCCATGTCTTCTTGATGTATGTATGCTTAGTTTATCATATAATGCTCTGTAGTGAGTGCATGGAGCTCTTAAACATGCCTACTTGTTATCTGTTTTTGTCATGCCCTGTTGCTGAATCTTTTAACGAAACTTGCTATATTGACATGGGTGTTACTATATTCTGATCCTTTTTGGCTTATGGTCAGTACGGGACTTCTCTTCTATGCTTTGAGTAGATTCATGCCATGCCTTGTTTTGCTATTATAAGTTCCTGTAGCATGTTGTTTTCTTGCTCTAAACATTGCTTCCTGATGCTGATTTTGCCATGTTCAGTAATTTCACCAAGTCTGTGAAACTGATATGTTTTGCACTTTTGCCATGCTTGTTTGAACCTGTTATGTTGTGATTTAGCCGTAGCTCAGTGTTCATCTTTTGTCAAGCATCTTGAGTAGATCACTGCCATATGCTTTTCTGGTACGCTTGGGTGCAGTGAGCTTAATTTCTTGTTGCTTGCTAAGTGGTATCATCCTCGTTAATGGCAGATTTGTGCCATTCTTGTTTTGCTTGTCATTTGCAAACCGTGCATCCGATTCCGTGATCTTTATATCGATTTCAACCGAAATCATCTCATCTTTCCAGCGGAATACTTGGTTTGCCAAGTTGATGCCTGGTTCATCATTTTCCTTCCGGAGCGCTGATACGCATTGCATATCACATCTCGCATATCATGTCATGTTTTGCATCATGTTGCTTGTGCATTGCACCGTGATTTATTGTGGTTCCTTTGTTTGTGTTCTTGCTTTGGGTAGAGCCGGAGACGAGTACGTGAACGAGGAACCTGTTGAGAACGCCGAGGATCAAGCTTTCGACAACTCGAGAACTTTGCGCAAGATGACCATACCCTCAAATCACTTCTATCTTTGCTATGCTAGATGCTCGCCTTTTGCTATGACTATGCTATGATGCCTATCACTTGCTTATCATGCCACCCATATTGCCAATGTCAGCCCCTAACCATCCTTTCCTAGCAAACCGTTGATTGGCTATGTTACCGCATTGCTCACCCTCTTATAGCGTTGTTAGTTGCGTGAAGATGAAGTTTGTTCCTTGTTGAACATGGAGATGTTGTTCCTTGTTGGAACATGTTTACTTGTTAGATATCACAATATATCTGCTATAATTAATGCATCTATATACTTGGTAAAGGGTGGAAGGCTCGCCTTATGCCCGGTGTTTTGTTCCACTCTTGCCACCCTAGTTTCCGCCATACCGGTGTTATGTTCCTTGATTTCGCTCTCTTACACGGTTGGGTGATTTATGGGACCCCTTGACAGTTCGCTGAATAAGACTCTCCAAAGAAGGCCCAACTTTGGTTTTACCATTTGCCACCTAAGCCTTTTTTCCTCTGGTTTTCGCGAGCCCGAGGGTCATCTTTATTTTAACCCCCGACCAGTGCTCCTTCGAGTGTGGGCCCAAACTAGAGTGCTTTTAGAAGCGCCTCAAGGAAACTTGAGGTCTGGTTTAGTTGTAATGGACTGCTCATCCGTGTGCCCCGAGAACGAGATATGTGCAGCTCCTATCGGGATTTGTCGGCACATTCGGGCGGCTTTGCTGGTCTTGTTTTATTGCTGTCGAAATGTCTTGTAGTCCGGGATTCCGAGATTGATCGGGTCTTCCCAGAGAAGGAATATCCTTCGCTGACCGTGAGAGCTTATAATGGGCTGTTGGGACACCCCTGCAGGTATTATCTTTCAAAGCCGTGCCTCGCGGTTATGAGGAAGATGGAATTTGTTAATGTCCGTTGTAGAAAACCCGGTTGACCTCAATTAAAATACACATCAACCGCGGTGTAACCGTGATGGTCTCTTCTCATGGAGCCCGGAAGTGGACACGGAGTTCGAGTTATGTTTGACGAAGTAGTCCAGATCACTTCTTGGTCGCTACTAGCTTCACGACCGTGCTTTGCTTCTCTTCTCGCTTCTTTTGTGAATGTAGCCACCATATATGCTAGTCGCTGTCGCAGCTCCACCTCACAACTCTGTCCTTCCTATAAGCTTAAATAGTCTTGATCTCGGGTGTGAGATTGCTGAGTCCCCGTGACTCACAGATTCTACCAAAACAGTTGCAGCCGACGATGCCAAGGCAGGTGACGAACCGAGCTCAAGTGGAGTTCGACGAGGAGCGTGGTCGCATTATGTGTCTTTTCCCGATGATCAGAGTGGAGCTCAGCTTGGGACGATCGGGATCCGTAGCATTTGGGGTATCTTCTTTATTTTGGTGCCGAGTCGGACCTTGAGTGTAATCTGAATGATGGATGTTTATTTATGTATGGTGTGAAGTGGCATCGTAAGCCAACTATGTATCTATTTCCTTATGTATTACATGGGTTGTGTGAAGATTACCTCACTTATGACATTGCTTTCAATGCGTTATGCTCTAAGTCGTGCTTCGACACGGGAGATATAGCCGCATCGAGGGCGCTATGTTGGTATCGAGCCTTCCCGACTTAGGAGCCCCCGCTGATTGTTTGTCATGCTGTTGAGTCTAGAACGGAAAATGTTTTGAGTCTTAGGATTATATATATCGAGAGTAGGATTCTTTTACTCCCCACCCTTCTGTCAGCCTCGTGAGGTCTCCCCGACGAGAAGTTTTGACTCTCCTCTCCTCAAATTTCACTAAAAAATTTTAGGATCACGCTGGTATCTTGGAATCGTTCGATGGTTTTGTGACGAGAGCATTGTTCTTGGTGCCTCCCGACATTTAGGGGTTGTGGCGTTGTCCCGGGAGTTGAGCTCCGAGGTGTTGTCGCCACAATTTTATCGCTGCAGTTCGAATACCTGAGATTTGCCGACATCGAAATCTCTTTTGTGCAGTTGTTGGTGAGATAACCCCGATAACCCAAAGATCGGGCGAGCTCGAGTATTGCCATGACTCAGATAACGGATGCTTTTCAAGGTCGAGGTACACGATTTCAAGGTTTCTTGGTTATGTGTTGACGGATGGATACAATGGATCTAGGTATTGTTAGTTTGGGTGATATATTTTGTGTCCCCTCAGATCCCCAAAGACCGATTGCATAAATGTAAAGTTTCGAGTTTATAGGTGGGATTCAAGTAGCTCTTAGCATTTCTTCCCGCAGATATTTGGTTTGTGATTGGGTAATCCTTACCACTTATTTGTTCCAATGCATTTTGTTATTTTTTTTCATCAACCTTTAATCAAGTGGCTTTCACCTTAATGGACGGTGATGTTCGCTTTTGAATTCATTCGCTCATCCTTGTTCAATGTTTATTGTGAAGACTATATGTTGCAATTTCTATCCGCTGATTCAACTTGTCTATATGTCTATCAAGTGCTAACGGATGTCACCTCTTCAGATGGCTCCGCCAACGCCGTAATCCGGAATGGAATGAAGGAGTCACCGAACCTCCACCTCCACCTCCACCTCCCGGAGGCCCGGCAAGCTATCATGGCAGCCACCAATGCCAATGCTCGATGATTTTGCAACTCTTGCAAGAGCGCTCAAGGGCAAGATACCAAGGAAATCAAGGTCAAGGCAACAACCAGCCGCACTTTGCTACTCTCACCAGGCCTCGCTAATCAGTCAAGTCTTTCGGTTTAGGTCGAGGCCACAGACGCCGACGATTGGCTTGTGGACATCTGCAAACATTTTGAATGTAGCAATGTCGACCTGAGGACTTTGTCAAGTTTGCATCGCTTCAACTCAAGGACCAAGCTGCCGAGTGGTACCAAGAATACAAAGATTCCAGAGGAGGTCGGTCATTACCGGGATGAGTTCCACCGAGACTTCAGAGCTCACCACATTCAAAAGTGTTGTTGAGAGCAAGCGTGAGGAGTTCCACAATCTCAAGCAAGGCAACATGTCCGTATCAATACAATATCCAGTTCCTGTAACTCGCCGCTTTGTTAAGCAAGACATCCCCGATGAAAAGAGTATGATCTATCAATTCAGAGGTGGTCTCAGAGAAGATCTGCAATTAGCTCTTGTGCTTTTGGAGCCGTAAAAGTATGATGAATTCTACAACATGGCATCAAGCAAGAAGCTGCCCAGCTCAAATGTGAGGCTTCTAAGAAGAGAATCAGGATGCAGTTCAGTCTTCTTCTTCCTCTCAAGTGGCAGCTAAGCAGCAAGTTCTACCTTCCTCCTCCGTCCGCTCCACAGCCTTATCGCAGAAGAACTCAGTGGTCGTGGATCTTCCCACCCACCCAACCCAAAGCTATAAGAACAAGTCAAATTCTCAAGCTCCAAGGTCAAGTGCTCCTTATCACCGTCTGATGTGATAATGGTTAATCTCTCAGTTAATGATATTCCTGTAAAAGTCTTATTTGATACTGGTGCATCGCATTGTTTCATCTCAAGACCATTTGCATCTAAGCATGAGTTGGGTTATCAAGAATTGCTTAGTTCCTTATCAATTGTGTCCCCGGTAAGCAAATGACAGCTAATAATTATGTCCCGGATGTTTCTATCAAGATGGGCGATTATGGATTTCTGCTAAACCAATTGTCCTTGGTGACTCGGATATTGATCTTATTCTTGGATGGATCGGCTTTATCAGCACAAAGCTCAGCTTGATTGTGCTGCTGTGGAAATTCAATTGACTCACTCTTCTAATGATGTGATCATCTATGCCGCCGTGATGAAACCATTCGGTTGTTTTCTCTCAATGAGAAGGGCGAATTGATGCTATCTCTCGATTCCAAATGCTTGTGAGTACCAAGATGTCTTTCCGTAAGAGCTTCCGGTATGCCTCCTCATCGCCGCTTGAGTTCGTATCGATCTTGAGCCCGCATCGAACCCGCTTGCAAGCGCCCATACAAGCTTGGACCTAATGAGCTGAAGGAATTGAAGAAGCAGCTCGATGAACAAGAGCGTCTGGTTTGATCGCATCGAGTTCATCTCCTTGGGGTTGTGGTGTTCTTTTGTCCGAAGAAGGATGGCACGGACCGACTTTGCGCCGACATCCGCCCATTGAATAAGAAGACTATCAAGAACAAGTATCCACTTCCCAACATCAATGATCTTTTCGAGCAACTCAAAGGTGCTAAAGTGTTCTCCAAGCTTGACCTTCAGATGGGTTATCATCGATTCGATTCGTGAACAAGATATTCCCAAGACAGATTCGTAATGCTTTGGTTCTTATGAATATACCGTCATGTCTTTCGCCTTGTCAATGCTCCTCCAACATTCTCTCGGATGATGAACTTCATCTTCAACCCCTACACCAATGAATTCGCCTTGGTCTATCTTGATGATATTTTGGTCTTCCAAGAATAAGAAGGATCATGCCAAACATTTGCGATTGGTGCTAGACAAGCTCGAGAGCATCAATTTATGCTAAGTTTTCCATATGTGAATTTTGGCTTGATGAAGTGCTTTATCTTGGTCATATCATCTCCGCCAAGGGCATCGCTGTTAATCCCGAGAAGGTGTCTGCAGTTGTGAATTGGGAACCTCCTCGTAATGTCAAGCAGCTTTGCGCTTTTCTTGGTCTTGCAAGCTATTGTCAAGATTCGCTGAGAACTTCTCCAAGATTTCAAAGCCTCTTTCTAACCTCCTCCGTAAGCATGTGAAGTATGTCCGGTCTCCCGAGTGTGACGTTGCTTTCAATACTCTCAAAGAGAAACTCGTCACAGCTCCTCGCCTTGACTCCTCTTGATGAATCCAAGCCATTTGAAGTTTTCGTGATGCTTCTCTTCAAGGTCTCGTGCTGTGTTAATGCAAGAGAAGAGAGTTGTGGCTTATACCTCTCGCAATCAAGCTCAACGAAAAGAACTACCCCACTCACGATCTTGAGTTGGCGGCAGTTGTCCATGCATTGATAACATGGAGACATCTCTTGTTGGGAAGGAAAGTGGACATTTTCACCGATCACAAGAGTCTCAAGTATATCTTCACTCAGCCCAACCTCAACCTCGTGCAAACTCGATGGGTCGAAATGATTCAAGAGTACAACCCAAGTATTGAATATACTCCGGCAAGGCCAATGTGATTGCAGATGCTTTGAGCAGAAAGCTTATCGCAACAGCTTTAATCCTCAAGCCCTTCCAACCGGATCTCTGAAGCTTTCCGCAAGCTGAATCTTCAAGTTGTTCCTCAAGGCTTTCTTGCCAACCTCATAGTATCTCCTACTTTGGAAGATCAGATTCGTGAGGTTCAACTCCTGGATACCATGGTGAAAAAGGTGAAACGTGGTATCGACAAGGGCATTTCCAAATACAAGTGCTTCCATGTTGATGACAAAGATACTCTTTTCTTCGAGGACCGGATTGTGGTTCCTAAGGGTGATCTACGTAAAGTCATCATGAACGAGGCACACAATTCGCTTCTATCCATTCATCCTGGAAGTACGAAGATGTACCATGATCTCAAGCAGTCATATTGGTGGACTCGAATGAAGCGAGAAATTGCTCAATTCGTGAATGAATGTGATGTCTGCAGAAGAGTGAAAGCAGAACACCAAAGACCAGCTGGTCTCCTCCAACCTCTTGCTATTCCAGAATGGAAGTTTGATCATATCGAAATGGACTTCGTGACTGGATTTCCAAAGTCCAAGCGTGAAATGATGCTATCTTCGTTGTCATTGACAAGCTTACTAAAGTGGCTCATTTTCTTCCTATCAAAGAATCTATCACAGCAGCTCGCCATGCGAGCTACACACCTCCGTGATTGTCTCCTTGCACGGCATTCCACAAGTGATCTCTTCTGCACTGCGGCAGCATTTTTACCTCCAAGTTCGGGATTCTTTTCGAAGGCCATGGGCACCAACATTCGCTTTCAGCACAGCTTTCCATCCTCAAACAAGTGGCCAAGTCGAGCGAAATCAATCAAATCCTTGAAGACATGCTCGTGGCTTGTGTCATTTCCTTCGTATGAAGTGGGAAGATTGTCTTCCATATGCCGAAGTTCTCCTACAACAACAGCTTCCAAGCGAAGTTCGCAAGGCCCCATTCGAAATTTCTATGGCGTAAAGTGCCGATTCTCTCAATTGGTCCGAGATGTGAACGCCAACTTTGGCAACGACTTGATCACGTAAGTCAAGAAATGTGCAAAGTCATTCGTGAAAATCTCAAAGCCGCAATCGCGCCAGAAGAGCTATTATGATGACAAGCACCGTGATGTGGCTTTTGAAATCGGAGACCATGTCTACCTCCGCGTCTCTCCAATGAAAGGCACTCGTCGCTTCGGTATCAAAGGGAAGCTTGCCCCTAGATACGTGGGTCCTTTCAAGATCATTGGCAAAAGAGGCGATCTCGCCTATCAAATTGAGCTTCCATCCAATTTTACAAACATGCACGATGTGTTTCACGTGTCACAGCTTCGCAAGTGCTTCAAGACTCCTGAGCGCACTATCAACTTCGAAGAAATTGACATTCAAGAAGATCTCTCTTATCATGAGCACCCCGTTGCTATTCTTGAAGAAACCGAGCGCAAGACTCGCAACAAGTCAATCAAATTCCTGAAAGTGAAGTGGTCACACCATTCCGACCGAGAAGCCACCGGGAGCGCGAGGATCACCTCCGCTCCGAATATCCGAGTTCTTTCAGTCCTAGATCTCGGACGAGATCCTCTTGTAGTGGTGGAGTGTTGTAACACCCGGATGTAACTTTCCATATTTGTAACTCCAACTCTTGCCATTTTCGCATTGTGATATGATATTCCTCCGTGGTTGGGTTTTTCTTCTTTTTTGCATTTTTTCCATGTCATGCATTTCATATCATGTCATCATGTGCATCGATTTGCATACGTGTTCGCCTCATGATTCCGAGCATTTTCCCGTTGTCCGCTTTTGCAATCCGCACCCCTATGTCCCCGCCGCCCCTTTTACGCTTTTTCCATGAGCGGTACTAAACGTTTCGAATGGACCGAGGTTTGTCAAGTGGCCTTGGTATACCACCGTAGACCACCTGTCAAGTTTCGGGTCATTTGAGCTCGTTTGGTACTCCAACGGTTAACCGCACTCTCGCAAAGGCCTCTTTAAGTTGCAGCCCAACACCCTCCAAAACAGCCCAATAACCCATCTAAGTCACTTCCATGTTCTCCGTCGCTCGATCACGATCGTGGGCGAAAACCAGACCTCATTTGGAGCTTCCTAGCTCCTTCTACCTATAAATATGCATCTCCTCCAAATTCAAGGATCCTCTCCCCTAACACTAGCAAACCCTGGCCGCGCCACGTGTGAACCGAGCGGACGGACAACGTCCGCCGCCACCGCCACATCAGCCACTGGCCACGCGGGCCTGGTCCCTGTGTTCGCCTGCTGGCAAGGCCACAGGGTCGCCACCCAAAGGGGCTCCTCCCTGCCCGGCGGCGCCAAGAGCCAAGGCTTCGCCCCCCGACCGTGCCGCCTGCTTGCTTCAGCCGGGCGGGCCTGACTCGGCCGCCACCGGCCATCATGGGTCCCTGGCCAAGGCCTCTGGCCTGCCTCCGCTGCCCGCCTGCCACGCCTGCCTGCCCTGCCTCGCCTCCTCCGGCCAGACTCCGGCTAAGAGCTGCCGCGTCATTGATCGATCTCGATCCAAGATCCCGAGCGTTGACTTCAAAAAATTCATCTAAGTTTTTAATTCGTGATATTTTGTTGCATTTTCGTCGTGCCATAACTCTGCACCTGTAGCTCCGTTTCGTGAGTGTAATATGTCAAAATGTTCGTCTCGAAGAGTAGATCATTTCTATAAAATGTTTCCTGGCAGATTGTTTACATGTTATTCAATTTTGCCAAGGTTGTTGTGGTTGATTCGTGTATGCTATGATGTTGTTCTTGCCATGTATATCTTCGATGCCATGTCTTCTTGATGTATGTATGCTTAGTTTATCATATAATGCTCTGTAGTGAGTGCATCGAGCTCTTAAACATGCCTACTTGTTATCTGTTTTTGTCTTGCCCTGTTGCTGAATCTGTTAACGAAACGTGCTATATTGACATGGGTGTTACTATATTTTCTGATCCTTTTTGGCTTATGGTTAGTAAGGGACTTTTGTTCTATGCTTTGAGTAGATTCATGCCATGCCTTGTTTTGCTATTATAAGTTCCTGTAGCATGTTGTTTTCTTGCTCTGAACATTGCTTCCTGATGCTGATTTTGCTATGTTTAGTAATTTCACCAAGTCTGTGAAGCTGATATGTTTTGCACTTTTGCCATGCTTGTTTGAACCTGTTATGTTGTGATTTAGCCGTAGCTCAGTTGTTCATCTTTTGTCAAGCATCTTGAGTAGATCACTGCCATATGCTTTTCTGGTACGTTTGGGTGCAGTAGCTTAATTTCTTGTTGCTTGCTAAGTGGTATCATGTCGTTAATGGCAGATTTGTGCCATTCTTGTTTTGCTTGTCATTTGCAAACCGTGCATCCGATTCTGGTGATCTTTATATCGATTTCAACCGAAATCATCTCATCTTTCCAGCGGAATACTTGGTTTGCCAAGTTGATGCCTGGTTCATCATTTTCCTTCCGAGCGCCAGATACGCATTGCATATCACATCTCGCATATCATGTCATGTTTTGCATCATGTTGCTTGTGCATTGCACCGTGATTTATTGTGGTTCCTTTGTTTGTGTTCTTGCTTTGGGTAGAGCCGGAGACGAGTACGTGAACGAGGAACCTGTTGAGAACGCCGAGGATCAAGCTTTCGACAACTCGAGAACTTTGCGCAAGATGACCATACCTCGAAATCACTTCTATCTTTGCTATGCTAGATGCTCGCTTTTTGCTATGCCTATGCTACGATGCCTATCACTTGCTTATCATGCCACCCATATTGCCATGTCAGCCCCTAACCATCCTTTCCTAGCAAACCGTTGATTGGCTATGTTACCGCATTGCTCAAATTTCTCTTATAGCGCTGTTAGTTGCGGTGAAGATGAAGTTTGTTCCTTGTTGAACATGGAGATGTTGTTCCTTGTTGGAACATGTTTACTTGTTGGGGATATCACAATATATCTGCTATAATTAATGCATATACTTGGTAAAGGGTGGAAGGCTCGCCTTATGCCCGTGTTTTGTTCCACTCTTGCCACCCTAGTTTCCGCCATACCGTGTTATGTTCCTTGATTTCGCTCTCATCGGTTGGGTGATTTATGGACCCCTTGACATTTCACTTTGAATAAGACTCTCCAAAGAAGGCCCAACTTTGGTTTTACCATTTTCACCTAAGTTTTTTTCCCGGGTTTTCGCGAGCCCGAGGGTCATCTTTATTTTAACCCCCGACCAGTGCTCCTTCGAGTGCTGGCCCAAACTAGAGTGCTTTGTAGCGCCCTCAAGGAAACTTGAGGTCTGGTTTTAGTTGTACGGACTGCTCATCCGGTGTGCCCCGAGAACGAGATATGTGCAGCTCCTATCGGGATTTGTCGGCACATTCGGGCGGCTTTGCTGGTCTTGTTTTATTGTCGTCGAAATGTCTTGTAGTCCGGGATTCCGAGATTGATCGGGTCTTCCCAGAGAAGGAATATCCTTCGCTGACCGTGAGAGCTTATAATGGGCTGTTGGGACACCCCCGCAGGTATTATCTTTCAAAGCCGTGCTCGCTGTTATGAGGAAGATGGAATTTGTTAATGTCCGTTGTAGAAAACCCGGTTGACCTCAATTAAAATACACATCAACCGCTGTGTAACCGTGATGGTCTCTTCATGGAGTCCGGAAGTGGACACGGTGTTGGAGTTATGTTTGACGAAGTAGTCCAGATCACTTCTTGATCGCTATTAGCTTCACGACGTGCTTTTGCTTCTCTTCTCGCTTCTTTTGCGTAATGTAGCCACCATATATGCTAGTCGCTGTCGCAGCTCCACCTCACAACTCGTCCTTCCTATAAGCTTAAATATTCTTGATCTCGCGGTGTGAGATTGTTGAGTCCCCGTGACTCATGATTCTACCAAAACAGTTGCAGCGACGATGCCAAGGCAGGTGACGCAACCGAGCTCAAGTGGGAGTTCGACGAGGAACGTGGTCGCATTATGTGTCTTTTCCTGATGATCGTGAGTGGAGCTCAGCTTGGGACGATCGGGATCTGTAGCATTTGGGGTATCTTCTTTATTTTGGTGCCGAGTCGGACCTTGAGTGTAATCTGAATGATGGATGTTTATTTATGTATGGTGTGAAGTGGCGATCGAAGACAACTATGTATCTATTTCCTTATGTATTACATGGGTTGTGTGAAGATTACCTCACTTATGACATTGCTTTCAATGCGTTATGCCTCTAAGTCGTGCTTCGACATCGGGAGATATAGCCGCATCGAGGGAGCTGAACTTCAGGATCGAGAGGGTCACGCTCGACGCTGCTGATTTTCCATTACCTTATTATGGGATACTCGCCGTCCAAAGACTCGCCAAGTTCATGGCAGCTTCTCATTATGCATACAACTTGCTCAAGATGCCAGGCCCGATAAGTGTCATTTCCGCCATGGCACAAGAAGGATGCTCTTATCTCATGCCGACAAGATTTACCGAGGCAGCGCGCAACAGATAGCAAGTCACTTGTCACAAGCTCCCTGGGAAGAAGAAAGCCAAGACCAAGTCCGCAAGAGTTCGATGCCCACTCCGCAAGCGCACTCTTCGGAGTGCGCATCGCCGAGGACGCACCATCGAGCTCCACCAGCAAGTGCAAGAAGACGCATGGCAGCTCCACCAAAACCAAGAAGGTGCTCCGCCAGGAGAACGGCACCGTGGTACCTTCACCATCGCGCACTCGACCCTAAATAGGAAGGCGCCGCTGTGCTTTCCGCGGCTTAACGCCGACGTGTTTGCATGGCAACCGTCCGACATCCCCGTGATCCTGTGAAAGTAATTGAGCATCACCTAGCTGTTCTGCCCTCATGCGCGCCGCGCAAGCAGAAAGTCGTGAAGGTGCGGGAGCGCCAAGAATTCATTGCGTAAGAGATCAAGAAATTGGAAGCAGCAGGCCTTGTCAGAGGAGTGCTCCATCCTACGTGGTTGGCCAATCCTGTAGTTGTATGCAAGGCAAATGGGAAATGGTTACTTTGTATCGACTTCACGATGTTAATAAAGCTTGTCCCAAAGACCCATTTCCTTGCGCAAGATCGCCGATTGTTGACTGACGGCTGGATGTGATTTGCTTTCATTTCTGATGCATACTCGTGGATATCATCGATCTTCATGGCGTAAGAGGATGAGGAAAACCGCATTCATCACCCCATGTGGCACATACTGTTTTGTACGGATGCCTTTGGGCTAAAGAATGCTGGTTCAACGCTTACAAGAGTAGTCCATGACGCTTTTGAGCCGCAATGCACAGAAATGTAAGCTCACATGGATGACATAGTGGTCAAAAGCAAAGACAGGAAACTCGTTCAAGATTTAGATGAGACCTTTGCAAATCTGGCAAGATCAACCTAAAGCTCAACCCCGAGAAGTGCGGATTTCGAGTCCTTCCGCAAGCTTCTCGGCTTCTTCGTTCTCAAAAGGCAGGTCCAATGAAATGGACTCAAGCGGAGGCTGCACCGCAGGACTTAAAGAGGTACCTGTCCTCCACTCAATACTTGTCGCACTCTAGGCCACAAGAGAAGTTGCTGCTATATATAGCGGCAACCAATCAAGTGGTTAGTGCTGCGTTAGTAGCGAAAGGGAGGCAGATGATGAGCCGGCAACCAAGGCAGATGCATCCATGCACAAGCTGGGGCTTCACCGCAAGCTCGTCCCGATAACGATGGATCTCGCAGACGCAGCGAGAAGATGCAAAAGGATGGTGCAGCCAGTTTACTTTTGTCGGGCCCTTTGCAGGGGCTAGGTCAAGGTACCGTGTGCGTAAATTGCTTTTCGCCTCCTCATGGCCTCGAGAAAGCTGCGCCATTACTTCCAAGCACATGAGATAACAACGCTACCGCTTCCTCAAGAGAATATTGCAAATCCGTAGCAACAGCAGGATTGTCGAGGGCACTGAACTGCAAGCTTTGGCCTCAAGTTTGAAAGCACTTCAACTATCCAAAGCGAGCATTGGCAGAATTTATAGCGAATGGACGCCAACGCAGGATGAAGAAATTCCGAGACGAGCATCCCCGGCCAAGGAAGCAAGCAAAGAATGGCTGATGTACTTTGATGGTGCCTTCGCAAGGCGCCGAAGTCGCGCAGTGCTTGTCGCACCCACCGGAGAACACCTCAAGTACATAGTCCAAATGCACTTTCCCAAGGAGCAAGCAACAAACAACACCGCAGAGTATGAAGGTTTGCTTGCCGGTCTCAAAATCGGTAGACCTTGGGATCAAGAAACTCATTGTCGGGTGAC
>JAHIAM010017059.1:0-10366 GCA_021605205.1 Aegilops longissima | reverse complement strand
AATTCAAAAAATTTACATTTTGATGGGATCCAAATATTTTATCCCAAATTTTAGTCATATTAAATAAATTTCAATATAAATTTATATTTGAAAATCCAACAAACATTCCGCCAACAATTAATGAAATTAAAATTTTCAATATTCCAAAATAATATTTTATAAAGTAATCATTGTTTGGTTTTTATAGTTACTACCCAGTTTTATAATTACATCCCATTTATTATTTCAAAGCCCATTTTCTTGTTGCCTAATGCATCCTCCTAGGAAAGATTTGCAGCCCAGGGGAGAATAACAACTTGACCTTGCCCGGTATTCCTAAAAAAGTATAGCTGGGCTAGCCATTTTCAGCTTGAAAAAATTAATATCGGCTTATTCTTTGGCTAGACCCAAGCCCAGCAATACCCCGATGTTTTTTTGTTGTTCGAGGAGAAAAAATATCGGGTAAACATCAAAAACTCCAGGCTCACCTAAAACACAAATATGCTGAGCTTTGGTCCCAAATGTCCCGCTTTTGTGGAATTTCCTTTATTACTCCCTCCTTCCGTTTATAATGCTCATTAAATCTCACCAATCAAGGTAGATGGCAGTGGTGGAAACTTTTTCTAGTTTGGCAAAAGCACCTAATTAATGCTCTTGTTATCCTCAAAAATATGTTTATCAATGCATTAATTGAATGCATGCATGCATAAAGTACATGCATTGGTCAATTTTCTTAATACTTGCATGCAATGATTTAATGCACCTTGAATCTGAACATGGATGGAAAACAACCAAATTGAGCCTTATAAAATGGAAAACTAAAATTTTGAGATAAGCCCTATAAACCGGAAAGGAGGAGAATAGGAGACAATGGTGGGACCGGATGTCGAAACCGAGGAAGCAAAATAAATTATAGTTTATATAAATATATATATATAATAAGGAGGCACTTAAACGTGAGGCTATGGACCTGGTGGGTCCCCATTGTCATCCTATCCAAGTAAAGTGATCTCCCCGCCCGCCCGCCTCAAAAATCCCGCCCCTTCCTGGTTCAGCGATTGTTCGCTTTCAAAGACACGTGTCATCGTCCGCCATTGCCGCACAATTAATGATACGCGTTGCCGAGGCGGTTACTCCGCCCACGCCCGCCCTCCGCGCCCACCATTTTATATAAACCCGCCCGCCATAGGGATCCGCATCCAGCCTTTTCTTGTCCACACCACTACGCCCACCATGGTTCTCGCCCCAGCTTTTTGGGACGGGCGGACGACGGGAAAAGATAGCAGCATTGCTGCCGACCGGCGGCGGCAGGCAGGGGGACACGCCCCAATGGAGAACATGGTAGTCGACGACCGGCCAACCCTCCTCCGCGCCATCTCGCCGGGATTGCACCATGACCATCGCGAGGCCCTGCCCAATATATGGAGGGTGAGGCGATGCGGGAGCAGTTCCGGGAGGCGCAGCCACGCCGCCACAACCACCATCTCTCCGAGCACCGCAGGGAGGAGCGATCGCCGGGGGGGGAGCAGGAGGCCCGGCCGACCGACCGCCCGCCAAGGGCCGCCAAAGGCCGGGGGACCGCATGCGGTGGCGGAGGCTGACCGCCACAAAGAGGCTAGCAAAGAGGGCGGGAAGGGGCAGGCGCTTTCAGACCGAGGACGGGCAGGAAATGCCGGCCCGACAGTCCCTCGCCCCCGGGCCGAGACGCCCTGCCCGCCGGGTCGGGCGCCAACGACAGGCAAAGGACACCGCCGCCCGCCGAGGCCCTGGCGCCAACAACGAGGCAGGGACACCGCGCTCCCCAGGCCCCGCCCCGAACAAGGAAGCGCCACCGGGCCCCTCGGAACAGGCCGCCCGCCGGGCGCCGGGCAACAAACAGGGGGGGGAGGGCCCCCCCCAACAGGCCGCCCCACGAAACAAGGAAGGTAAACAGGGCGCCCCGCTTTGAAACCCGCCATTTAAGCCAACGGCACCATTACCCGTTAGCTTTGGGGGTGGAGTCAGAGCGCGCGGAGAAGAACGCAGTTTTACTTAACGGCAGTTTTCGATCACATGGGCCCAACACCCATGTCGCAGAATCGCACCCGGAAGTCACCGCTTCGCTCGCCAGGAAAGGGGTAGCTTCGTTAATTAATTATACCCCAGCCCTTTTTTTTTTTTTCAAAAGGAGGATGATCCCTCCGGACCGGGAGATGCGCGCCACAAACACCCCTTTTAGTTGAAGAATGTATGAAATGTAATGAACCGATGTTTATATGAAATCCCGTATGAATGAATTTATTTATTAGTTCAATTCTGTATCACGGCATTGATGAACATGCAAAACCGATAGCATTTTCCTGTGGTGATCACCACGTTGCAGTAGCCACATTACCCTCCGTCCTTTCTAGCTGCATGTTTTTCCAAATAAAGTATCTCTACTTTGACCAATCTTATACAAAAAGTATGCACTTTCACAATGTGCAAGTAAAAGGAATGAAGGGTACAAAGAGTTTGAGGCTTTTAGTTTATACATTGCAATCAAACACACATGCCGCAATTCATAGAGAACATTCAAAACAATCGATGATTATGCATCTCAACACCACATGTCGAGGCAATATTTACTTCACAACTAAAGAATAAAGAAAAATTTGATCCCCATAAACAAAGGGCTCCCATTCAAAATATCAAACGATATTTGCTAAAATCAATGAGCAAATTTGAAAGGTTGTCCCATTCCAAAATATCAAATGCCTACGATTGTGGAATGGGCAGGGTTTGCCATCGCGACATTGACAGGCAACTCGTGCAAATAAACCAGTTGTTTTTTGTGAGTTCCACCAAAATCAACCAAATTGCGAGCTTGTATGATTTCCCTTATATGTTGCAACGCTTGAACTTATGGGCACCTCCTTTCTTGTGGTGGAAATGAATGATTCGATGTATTCATGAACATTTTTGAGCCCGTGAAATCAAGTGAGCACCCTTTTGCACAAATACAAAAAGTGATTAGTATAAAGCAAACTGTACTATGAATTGACATTAAAGGCACAACATGGTCCATGTAGAGCACACTTTAGAAAATGGAACTCACCGAAAGAATCCTAGAACAACATTGTACTAAAGATCACAAGAAAAAATGGAGATTTGTCACCTTCCGAGCTGAATTAGTTTTTAAATGTAACCATCCTTCAACCCTCCTTCCGATGAAAGATAGACGGCTTCTTCATCCCGCATTCGGAACTAGTCATTCACGATCCATATTCTTCTTCGAGGAAGATGATCCTTTGCAAAGACAAGAGGACTACTAAATGCTAGCATCCATGTTTGCTCGAAAAAGGAAAGGAAATATTTAAAACAGACGATGAAGCACTTCCCAAGGACAATACCATTTTCATGACAATATCTAAACAGAGACAACACCAATAGAGATGACAAAGCTCAATCATATGGATGAAATCAGGGGAGTACCAACCTTTGTCGAGGTGATTGTGTAGAGCATACGATGAAGCACTTGGAACCATCTGCTATTACGGGGCCATGCTTACTATATACTCCTCGATTAGTTTAATGTTTCCAACATCTTCTTGGCGCCACTAAAATATATGGTATCTTCAAAGAAGATCCGTTTGCACAAGTAGAGATAATTACGATGGCATCAAATCATAAAACAATTGCTCGCTCCAAACATAGCAATAAATTAAGATGCAAAACTATATCATTACTTGTGTCATCACAGTTCCAAAGGTTCATTACAGACCGGAGTTGATTTTTTTTTCTTCCCTTGTTCTTCCCTTCATCACTTGGTTCAATAACAAACAAGCTTCCCAATTAAGATTTGGCATGTCAATTAGGGAGCACAAGTATAGTACTAAACTTAATTTTCGATGAAAGTGGCAAAATACAGGCCGCGGAAATATCCTTATCTTACCTTGGGAATTACGGGCACATACGATTGGAAGTCTTGTTCCATTTGTGCAGTTCACTAAAATCAAGCAACATTATCGATAAGTAGCCAACATATGAAAGCACACCAAATCATGTGAAAGAATAGTAAATCTCATGATGCGGAATTCAAACAACTCACAAGAAGAAGATCGAACCAAATTCTTTTAATGGATAGGAAGTAAGATCTCCTCTTGTGCATTCCACTAAGATCAAGTCAAACGTTGTTGGAATTTTGTTGAACTACAAAACACTCTTAAAACAAAAGTGTTTTTGGGCAACAAAAGGTCCAATGGCAACGAGGTGAAGTAGATAACCCTGTTTAACGAGGTAAAGGAAACAATTAGTGGTCAATAAGGTGGATGACAAAGGCCAAAAAAAGAAGCATCTACCTTATCTAAATGGGAAAGAAAGCAAGAAAGCATTTTCAGGGGGCATTGATTAATATTAACATAGAGATTATATTAACAATAAAATTCATTAAACATGTAATTTGCTTTAAGTGGCATTGCATCAATTTTCCAGGGCATTATTAGAGGGTGTTTGTTTACGGGACATTTTGGTGTAGGGACTAAAAAACCGTGTCACCACATCTAAACCAAAAGGAGGGACTTTTGGGACTAAAAGTTGGCATTTGGGACTAAAGAAAGAAGACCCGAGGAGTCTTTTTGGGACTTTTTCCAACAGTTGCCCCGCCACCATCGCACCTTGTTTCTATTAGTTCATTACTAGGGTAACATGGTCTTTTATCATGTCATTTAATAACCTCTAGTCCATGTTTAGTCCCCGAACCAAGCAGGTAGGGACTAGGAGTTTTTAACCAAAGAGGCCATAATTAACAAAGCTAATGAGTTGACGAAAAGGAACCAAACCATGTGCATCTACCGATTACTGGGCACCTGTTCAAAAAGAACAAACAACCAAGGAGCATATTTGTGTTGGTCCCAGTTTTGTTATCTTTAGACACCTTTCCCATTGAAAGGGAAATCTAGTCCGCTCAAACTCTAAAGCCTTGCCCTTCCTTTCCTTTTTGAACTAGTACCCCCTTCCTTTCCTCTTGAACCACGCCCCAGATTTATGGATACAACTTTCCCCACTATTTCCCCCATTCCTTTCCCTTTGAACCACGCCCCAGATTCATGCTATACAATTTCCCCTTCATTTCCTCTTTGAACCACGCCCAGATTCATGCTATATACAATTTTCCCACTACTTTCCCCCACTTTTCCTCTTTGAACCACGCCCTAGATTCATGGTTACATGCAGCAGAGCAATGCATGGAGGTAAATATACCAAGGTTCTTGGGGCGTGGTTCGGGGCGACGGGATGACGGCGAAGAAGAAGGGTCGAGGCCCCCTCCCCGGGGAAAGTGAAAGCAGGTGGGATTTCCCGCCGACGGCGACAAATAAGCCCTTCCTTCCCGGGGACGGATCCCGCCGCCTTTTGAGCAAGGGGGGGAGAGAGGCCAACAAAGTCTTGTTTAGATCCGAGAGGCGAGAGGGGAAGAGAGCAACACAAGCCCGAGGATCCAGCCCAGGGAGAGGGCGGAGAGGTGAAGAGACAACGCCGAGGCTCCGATTATATAATGGGAGAGAGTGGCGGCAACCCTAGAAAACATTTTGACCACCAAAGAATCCTCCCGCAAAAATTATGCTCAAGTGTAGTTATCGAACCCGAGACCTCAAGTTTGATGAGCAACAGCTAACTGACACAACCCCCGTTATGTTCAACGAGAGGAAAATAACCTTTATACATTCCCTTCGTAATTATGCCGTTTTTTGTGTGTGTGTGTGGGTCATTAGGATTTCAATCATAATCGTGTCATGTGGCTTTGGTGGTAAGACTATCCAAAGTGGTGCGAAATAATGCAGCCTTAGTCACCTTACCTCTCTCCACGAAAGTGGGTCCCCCAAAGAGGGTGAAACAAACAAATTAATAAGAAAAATTAAAGCCCCGGGGTATTTACTACCACACATCTCGCCATGTCGAACACTTCCAATTGATCCTCTGTCCCAGCATTATTTTAAGTGAATTATTATAACATGCACACAAATTTTGGGCACTTGTATTCGACTTAAGTCGGTGCCACCATCTCGATACTTACTACCCCTCCGCCTAGGTGTAATTCCAGGGTAACGGACCAAGGGCGGGTGTGCGTGTGTGTTTAAAAAGATGTGTGTTAGAGAGGGACAGATCACCTATCCTCGAGATATGGTGTAGTGTACGAAGCCCCAGAGTTGGGCATCCTTCATTTCCGGGCCCGGGGGACATGCGGCATCCACCCCGCCCCGACCATCTTGGCCCACCCAAAGCGAGATTCACCCCCGCCTCCCGCCCAAACGTCAACGCCGCCCCAAAGAATCGGGCCGATTCATGCCCGGGCAGGGAAGCGACCCTCACCGGGCGAAGAGTGATTTGCTTGCCGCCCAACTTGTGCTGGGCTATGTGATTTGACTCCATTGGCTTTATTCGGGTGGTAGGACGATGGATGTCCCACGCCGGGCGAAAGGAGGGTAGATTACAATTTTCCATTCTTAAGGAGGAGTGCAAGAGCAGGAAACACTTACATGCATGACATGCATGCTTGCATGCGACAGTTATTGATTTAAAACCACTACCGGATTGACACCGGATTACCTGATCCACCCCTTCCCGCGAGGATCCCGGATGTTAGAGATTTCCAAAAGCTTTGTAGAGAGTGAAGAGAGCAACCCCGAAGCAACCGTAGGCTCCCATCCGACTATGTATATAGGGAGCTCCTTTTATCTCCATATGAACCTATATATTATGTGACACATCAAGAAAACAAAATTATTTGTAAATGACCCACCTACTACCGTCTCCTATAACCTGTTTGGCATCTCCAAAAATTAACCTTGGATTGGCCTTCCTTCTTCGAAGTTGAGCAATAATGGTAGTGCAGATATATCATTCGCTATGAGACCGAATGAATTGTTGCACGCCCGCCAGCGGGCAGGGTCGAGGGCGGGGGAGAGGTACTACATAGAGCAAATGATGAATGTACACCTAAAATACGCCTATATACATCGTTTGGAGTATGTACTAGTAGTTCATATTGAAATCTACTAAGGACATATATATTCCAAACAATATGATATAACTCTATAACCAAGGTAGTAGGGACGAGGAGTAAACGGAGGGAGTAGTAAATTTTCTCCTCGCTCATGAGCCACCGCCAGGAGGGAGGAGCAAGCTTCACCTCACCCTGAGCCACCGCCCTGGGGGGGAGATGGGCGACTAAGCAAGCTTCTCCCGCTCATGAAGGACGGACACACAAAAGTATCCGGTATAGAGCCTTGCCTTAAGGTAGGGCCCAATGGTTTGCCTCTTTTTAATTTAAATAACGGCAAGTCGAATTTGTTTTTCACCGGTAGACATCCTCCTCCAAAGTGGAAACCAGCACGCCAAATTACCCGTGCCTTTTTCAGAAGAAGAGCTCCACTGCCCCCGGGGTGGTTGGGAAAGAGACGGAGACGGGCCGCATGCACCTTTTTCTTCATGCACCCCCCAACATGTGGGTGTGGAGAGATACAAACCGCTTCGGAGTGTTTTTGTTTTGTGGTGGGGTGGGGTGGGGGGTTGATTTCGAATTATTTGTGGGAATAGGTCGATGACATCTCAAACAAAATTTTGCATGCAATGTGTGTGAAATGGAGGCCATCCATATCATACATAGAGGGTCGGGCAATCCAGAGAAGAGAGGGGTCATAGCCATAGAGTCAAGAGAGGATCAAGGGTGGGGAGATCGATGAAGAGAGCCATCAAATTGTGTGTGTGTGCAAGTCAAAGATATAGGCGACGGCCACCGAACGTTAGAGGGCACATGTCAAGTTTTGTGTGGCAGGGAGACATGACTAGAGCGCTTGATGGTGTGTGGGGGAGGGGGGGGGGTGGTAGAGGCCTAACTATAGAGGTAGAACGACTCGATATGTGTTGAGAAGGAGAGACCCACTATGTCATGAGGGAGATCCCGACATCCATACATAACCAAGGACGGAAATATGATGGGACAGAGAGAGAGAGAGGAGAGAGAGGGAGGGAGGGGGAGGAGAGGGTAGAGGCGATGGGTGATGGAGTTGCTTCTGAGATGTTGGGAGAGGCCTACTAGACAAACCGAGGGTGGAACTGCAATGTTATCAATAAGAGTGGGGATGTGTTTCGTGTGCCTCTCTGATAGATCCCGGGGACGATCCATGGATGATGAAGGGGAACCATGTTTTGGTAAGAAACCTAACTAGATCGGTAGATCAATTGTTGTTTGTCGGAGGGGGAGAGACCAAACTAATGAGGTAGACGATCATGTGGGTAAAAAGGAGTTATAAGGACCTAGCTGGCTATTGTATAGAGAGAGATGGTCGGTGTACGCCCATTTGTTAGAGGCAAATAAGGCCCAAAGAGACGGATAGAGAGAGAATGGAGCTAGGAGGTGGTGCGAGAGGCCCAACTACTAGCTAGATAGGGGAGGAGGGGTTGTGAGAGAAAAGAGGGGTGAGAGTTTACACCGGGTCCATAGAGAGACACGAGGCAAGGACAATAAAGGAGGAGATTGAAGTTTGTGTGTATGTTGTAGGCAGGCATCCGGAGAGGTTTATCGATCGGGTGTGTTGAAAGGAGGTGGAGACTGGGAGAACACCAAAGGAAAAAATGAATGTGCCCGTGGATAGAATTCCGAGGGGGGAGGGCGAGGAGGGCGGTGCATGCACGAGAAAAGGTAGCTACAAAGGTTAGAGGATTGTGGGTGTAAGAACTAACAAAGATCATAATTTGATATGAAAGGATTCATATATTTGAATAGGAGATCATAGTGTTTTAAACATTGCATGCATGAATATAGGGTGATACACGGTTGTGCATGTTATCCATAATGTGATAATGCATGGCTTGCAACTCACAGCCTAAATGCCGAACAATCTAAACCATACTATACATCAAACAATCTCACATTTTATTTGAATTTGAGATAATGTTGTTGGCTACAACTAAATATCGAGCAATCTAAACAATACATATAAATTCTCACATTTTATTTGAATTTGTGGTAATGTGTGGTGTTTGCAACTCACATCTAAATACTTGTAGGCGAGGGCCACCAACATAATGTGATAAACACATTAACATATGAACATGGTTTAGATTATGAAATCTATGCTAGAAATGTAATGTGATTTGAAATCAAAATAAAGTGGATTCAAAATCTAGTTCGAGTTCATAAGTACACATAGTTCATATGTAACTCGAATCGATCATGGGTGGCTGTGAAGATAATACACCGATTTTAACTTGACAATAATGATGATTGTAGATCTTATTAAAATAGAGAAACAATTCAAATGCTTTGACTTCACAACAATCATTCGAGATCTTATTCAATTTAGTTCATATTGGGTAGTATTGCTTGGAATGCACTAAAACATTCATTTGAGTAGTAGGTTATGCATTATACACGTAGGAAATATTTTAATTGAACATAACATGAATTCAAAGTTTTGAATGACATTTGTAGGATTGATTTGGTAAAGAACTTAGGGCTTGTCCGAAATTTCAACCCCCTTTTGTTAGCCCGAAATATTTAAGATATATCTTTGTCTCGCAGTTCGACAACTCCCTCCATCTCAACCCCGCCTTGCTATTCCAAATTACAACCGCCAAAACTCCCACCTCCGTGAAACCCGACAGGAAATGCCCGTGGTACCCCGAACCGAAGAACGGCCAAATCGGTGGGGGTATTGAATTCCCCACATTTCGACAAGCGCCCTAAGCCATGGTTCCCCACCGCCATCCCATCCGCCCACCCATTCATACACCGAGGCCCAAAACCCGCGATGAAACCCCACACCCCTCCGTCCGCCACCCACCGAGCTTTTCCCCGACGACGCCGTCCACAACAACACTCGCGTCCTCATCCCCATCATGAGGATCCGTTCGATCTCATCGCCCCGCCGGTTCAACCACCCCGCCCTCCACCCCAAGGACTCCCACCCTCGCCTTTTGACCACCTCCATTCCCACACCGCCCCTTCACCGCACCACCGAAGAGCATCATCATCACCGCTTCCGGATGAAGCCGCCTAATCCGCCACCAAAGAGGTTGTACACTAATCGCCGATTTTTTTGATTCGATCCACGGTGCCGGCGCCGGTCCCGAAACACGGCGCGCTCCATCCACGGGGCGGCCCCGCCACTTCCTCCACGGCGCCCCGCTGGCGCATTACATCAATAGGAGGTTGCTGTTTTGCTGCTCCTTTCCCCCCTTGCTCCGGCCCCGCCCGTCGCTTTTGTTATTGCTCTTGCTCACGCGTTTCGCTTTTGTTTGCTTTTGCGTGCTGGGTTTTACACTTCAACAATCAACTTTTGGGTCACCGATTTAAGGGGTGGCTCCGGTGAAGGAAGAACCAGCCGCGGGAGGGGGCTCCGAGAGGTACCCCATCTATCTTAGGGTT
>JAHIAM010017055.1:0-35619 GCA_021605205.1 Aegilops longissima | reverse complement strand
TAAGTAAGATCAAGAACTCAAGAAGAAATTACGCCAGAATGAAGACCAAGATGTCGGTTGTCGCGACTACATCAACATCGAACACCGATCCGGATCCAAGTGAACCCGACTTTGAAGACGGTCGAGCAGAATCATGGAATCTTCCACCGTTCAAATTAGTAGAAGTCCCCACATATTAGTAGTATTCCTCCATGTAAACATTATAGTACACGACTTTTGCGATAGTTAGATCCTGTAAGCCTTTGTTTGATTGAATGAAGTGATTTTGTGTGCATTTGCTCATGTGCATTTGGGTAGTGATTCCCTTAGACCTCAATCTATTCTAAATTCTCGCCTTTTCTAAACCCATCGATGCCTCCCAGACGCGACCTCGATTCGCTTTTCCGCCAGAGATCACCCAACTGATTCAAAGTAATACCCGATTCAAACATTGGTGCTAACCAGGCAACAACAACAACAACAACAACCCACCGCCCCACCACCACCGGATCACTTGACTCGCTTTTAGACTAAACCCGGTGTATTCCAAGAGCACCGAGCCGATTGTAGCAGTATGACTGGCTCCGCAAGATAGGAAGGAGCTGACCACGCAGGATGCATGATGGAGAAAGAGTGAAGTTTGCAGACATCACTTGAAGGACCCGAGCAAGATGGTGGGAGAATTTCACAGCCACTTACCCTCGAGACACCGCCACATGGGATCAATTTCAGCAAGCTTTTCAGACCGCCCATGTTTCAGCAGGAGCTATGGCTATGAAGAAGCGTGAGTTTCGCAACTTACGCCAAGGAGGAAGGATCACCAAGAGTGGATGACTTTAGTAAATTAGCACGTTATGCCCCGATGACGCTTACCGACGCAGCTAAACAGAGAAGTTTCTAGAAGGACTGAATGATGAGTTCAGATGCCGTTGATGGTAGCCAGTTTCAATAACTACCAGAGTTGGTAGACCGAGCCCTCATGATTGAAGGAAAGAAAGAAAATTGAGAACTGCAAGCGGAAGTATGGGCAAGGGAAGTATAACTCGAGCTCAAAGAAACCTCGTATACCCCTAAATCAGAATTCGTTTCAGATACCCATGGAGGAGGTAATTCGATAACCATAATGGCACCAAAATGGGAACGGGAATGGAGGAAGCAATGGATGAATCGCACCAACCCCCAACACCATCCAAAGTAGACCTGAGTCATATTACTTGCTTTAAGTGCCGCAAGATCGGGCATTATGCCAATGACCGCCCGTAGGCTAGAATGGAAATGGCAATGGAAGCTCGAAAGAAGCCCAACCCTTTCAACAGGGGATGTGAACCACATTGATGTGGAGGAAGTTGAAGATCAGCCCGATGCAAGAATCGTAAGTTTTTGGTTGTATTTACCAGCTTGTTCTTTTCGACATGGTGCATCGTGATTCATACATATCAAGGGATTTGTGGATAAGTACAAATTACCAACCCAAGCCCTTAGGTCACCCATGCTAGTAACCTCACCCGAGCAGAAGTACATGGCTAGTAAATGGTGTGATCGATCGCCATTAAGGATTGGACACTATGTTTTCCCTCGCACTGATAGTTCCGAATCCCAAGGATTGATGTGATATTAGGAATGGATTGGTTATCAAGGTATGGAGGAAACATAGATTGCACCACAAAGTCAATTTTGCTCACCACACCGTAAGAAGGATCAGTATGTATCACGCACGAGCCGAGGAGAGCACAAGTTAATTGCTTATCGTGAGGGTGTGAAGAAGTACCAGCAGAAGGATTTTCCGATGTATTTCCTAAGAGTTGCCGTGAATGCCACCGGATAGAGACATTGAATTTTGATCGAGCTCTGTGAACAGCCCGATATCGCTTTGACTGCATGTGATGCCAAAGACAGATTTGGCGAAATCAAGAAGCAGATTAAGGAACTATTGGATAAAGGTTTTATACGCCCAAGTTCTTCACCTTGGGGATCACCCGCTTTGTTAGTGGAGAAGAAGGATGGATCTTTGAGAATGGTTGTTGATTATCGTGATTGAATGAAGTAACAATCAAGAACAAGTACCCACTCCTATGATAAATGATCTGCTTGATCGCTTGCAAGGAGCAGTGTTTTCCAAGATCGACTTATGCATCGTGGTACCATCAGCTGAAGATTCGGGAGCAGACATACCCAAGACAAATTTACTACAGATATGGACTGTATGAGTATATCGTTATGTCATTTGATCGACTAACGCACCAGCCTATTTCATGAACCCGATGAACAAAGTGTTTATGGAGTTTTGGATAAGTTCGCCGTGGTGTTCATTGATGACATTTTGATTTTTTCAAGAATGAAGAGGAACACAAGGAACATTTATGATTGGTTTTGGAGAAACCGAGGGAACACTAGCCAGTATGCCAAGTTCAAGAAGTGTGAGTTTTGGCTAAAGGAAGTTGGATTTCTTGACATGTTATATCCGGAGAAGGAATAGCAGTTGACCCCACAAAGGTTGAGACCAGAATCAATGGGAAGCACCAACGACAATGGAGAGATTCGAGTTTCCTTGACTCAGGATACTACCAAGATTCATTGAGAATTTCTCAAGGATTGCTAAGCCTATGACTGAATTGTTGAAGAAGGATAACAAATTCATATGGACCGAGAGGCAAGTTTTCAGGAGTTGAAGAAAAGATTGGTTACCTCACCAGCTTTGATATTGCGATCGTATCAAGGATTATGAGGTATTATGACGCTCACGCCGAGGACTTGGAGCCAGGTTATGTAAGAAGGAAGAGGTTTCAGATGCTTACTTGACAACTTAAGCCTCATGAGTTAAATTATGCCACACATGATTTGGAGTTAGCAGCTGCAGCATGCCTTGAAGACATGGAGACATTTTCTCATTGGAAATCATTGTGAAGTATATACGATCACAAGAGTTTGAAGTACATCTTCACACGTATGAATTGAATCTCGCAAAGGAGATGGTTAGAGCTTATCAAGGATTATGATATGAGATTGCATTATCACCCCGAAAGGCTAATGTCGAGGCACGATTGAGCCGTAAGAGCCACGCCAATACCCTAATGATGGGAGGAATACCCAATGAGTTAGCCGAGGACCTTCGAGCTATGTTTGGAAATAGTTCCAGAGGCTATGTAGCAGATTGAGATTCAACAACACGATGGACAAAATCGAGAAGCCCAAAAGGCGATAAGGAAGGTTTCTATAAAGGAGAAAAGCAAAAGGAAAAGCTAAAGGATTTCGTGGAGGATGAAGCACGATACCCTATGGTTTGAAGACCGTGTTTATGTGCCCAATAACCCGTAGATCGAAGTTGATTTTGCAAGAAGCTCATGATTCACCCTATTCGATTCACCCAGAAATACCAAGATGTATTTGGATTTGAAGAATATTTTCGTGGACCGAATGAAGAAGGATATTGCGAGTATGTAGCAGTTTGCAACGTATGTCGAAAGTAAAAGCGAGCATCGTGGCCAGCAGGATTGTTACAACCATTGCCGATACCAATGGAAGTGGATAAACTAGGCATGGATTTCATCACAGGTTTGCCAAAGACTGCTCAGGATATGACCGATTTGGGTCATAGTCGATCGCTTGACTAAGGTAGCTCATTTCATTCCAAATAAGACTACCTATAGCAGTGCTAAGTTGGCAAAGATATACATGACCAATTGTGTGCTTACACGGAGTTCCGAGGAGCATCAGACGATAGAGGAACCCATTTACCTCAAATTTTGGAACCAGCAGTACGAAACATTGGGAACTAGATTGAATTCAAGACAGCTTTCCACCCACGCATCGATGGATGACCGAGAGAGTCAATCAGATTTTGAGGATATGTCCGAGAGCTTGTGCACTAGATTATGGATCTGGGATGATAATTTGTCAGATGCAGAATTTTTCACAACAACAGCTACTAAACCAGCTTGAAGATGGCACCTTTTGAGGCTCAGATGGAAGAAGGTGCAGGACACCGTTGTCATGGGACTAAACCGAGATCGCTTGTTTGGACCAGATTTGATTAAGGAGTCGGAATGTATGTTGTTGATTCGAGACAGCTCAAGGTAGCCCACCTGCATAAAAGAGCTATGCCGATTCAAAGCAAAGCTTATTGAGTATGAAGTTGGAGACAGAGTATATCTTAGAGTATCCCCGCCGAGGAGTTAAGCTTTGGAGTTAAAGGAAAGTTAGCCCCACGCTTGCTGGACCATATAAGATTTTGCAACGCATGGGAGAAGTTGCTTATAAGTTGAATTGCCAAGGACTGTCAGAGTTCATGATGTATTCCATGTTTCTGCTGAAGAAATGTCACCCCGAGATAGCAGAGGTACAAAGAGACACAAAGCACCGGAAGCAATTCATGAAGGATGACTTAACATATGAGGAAAACCGTTAAGATTCTCGATTATGCCAGCAGAGTTACCCGCAGCAAGGTTATCAAGTTTTGCAAAGTTGGAGCCACCACACCAAGATGAAGCCACCGGGAAAGAGAGGAAGTTTTGCTTAAGGACCACCTCACCTATTTCTATTTAACCCAATCTCGAGGGCTAGATTCATCTAGGGTAGGTTTGTAACATCCCAAATTTTCAATTTGGAATGTTATACATTAGGTCATCATGCATATCATATTTCTCGATTTTCCGATCCTAGAAATTTCACGCAACTCAAGGACCTCAGAGAGTTGAGTTTCATTATTTTCATATTTGGGATTTCAAATTTTGAAAATAGGATCATTTGATTTATTTATTTATCTTCAAAAGTTTTTCCGATATAAAAATTTAAAGAGAGGAATAATATGACTTTCCCAACATTTAGGAAAATGAAGATATTATAAATAAATCAAATTTTGGTTTTGAAGATTTATTTGCTTTAGGCAAAAATGAGCATTTTAAAAAATATGCATATTTGCCCGCTTTTAAAGTTCATTTTGTTCACTCATTTTAGGAGTCGGGAAAATTAATTTTATTAAATTGAGTTCGCTTGGTTTATTTATTTCTTGTTTTGTTTAAAATCGCCGCCTGGGCCTCGGGCTAAGGCCCAGCAAACGCCTGCCCACTCTCCTCACAAGACGCTGGATTCCCCGCCACAAGACGCCGGGCCAGTGTCCGGCTGACCACGCACGCCTGGCTTGCCCTCCCCAAGGCGCCACCCTCCTATTTAACCGCCGCACCCCCTCTCTCCTCATCCGCCTCACTCACAGTCCCGCCACGCCGAGGATCGCCTCCCGGCTGAGCCTCGGCCGCCTCGCTCACGACCTCCCGACCTCGGCTGACCTCACCGCCGCCTGAGCCTGGCCGAGCCTCACTGAGGTAGCACCTCGCCTCATCCGTTTTTTAAAAAACCGATCCGTTTTTCGTGATGTTCGTTTTTTTAAAAACCCTAGATGGTTTATTATTTTTCTTCGTTTTCTTATTTAGTGAACGCTCACCGACCTGCTCGCTTAATGAACGTGTTCGTTGATTAGTTCTTTAACTAACGTCCGCTGTTTAATCCGCTCGTTGTTTTCTTTTAATCGGATTTAAACCGTTATTTTCTCGATTTCGATTTCCGATTGATTTTCAAATCTGTTAATTTCTCGCCGCTTATCGAATCGTGATTCGCGCCGGAGTTTCACATTTAAACCGCCGCTCGACTAACCTACTTACACAGAGTTTTGCTACTGTAAAATTTTGACCTAGTTTCAGATTGCTAAATCGTTTCCTCGAGTTTCGACTTTCGATGCTTTTTATTTGATTCTTTTGCAACCAGGGTTCTAAGTTGAACTTCTCGTTAGATCTTTTATTCGAGATTTCGCATTAGATGAGTACTTATTGTATGCTTGTTGTTGTTCTCGTAGATCACCCGGAGTGCGCCGCTTGTTATCAATCTCTAGGTCTCATGGATCATCGCAAGCAAGTAACACTTGATCATACCTTTTCTACTACCCAGTTTTTATGCATTAGATCAAACCTCAAACACTTGCATGTTTAGGATCTAATTAAATTGTGGGTTGGGAAGTAGATTGAGGTAGTACCTATTACCTGCTTACTTATGAAACCTTGGGAGTTACTTTACGCTTGCTTATTATGCCATGCTATGTAGACGTGGATTGGGTGAGTGAATATCCATGATGATGTGAGATTGTTAATTAATGGTTTATCTAAGGTGGCAACCTAAACACACATCCGGGTGGATTGAGGCACCGGTTTCCATCAGACTTGCCAGATTTCTTCGGACCGCCACCTGGCTCTAAGGGATCATAAGATTATTCAAACTGAAACTTCCGTAGCAGCCACAAGCCAATTATGGGCTCGCGTAGTTGATTGTTGTGCGAACTCCACGGTAGGCTAGCTGATGGGGATGTAGGTTGGTACGCCACCCACATGTAAGGTGCTAGCGCTTCGAAAGACTATGTCTTGGCCATCCGCTTTCAAACACCATGAGTGCGAGAACCAAGCGGAGGCGATCGAGTCTTGTGGGGAAAGTGCGCAAACCTCCGCAGAGTGTATAAACTAATCATGATTAGCCGTGTCCCTGTTATGGACGCTTTGAGTATCTGTAATTGAATATCATGTGAATCTCAACATGTTACTTCTAATAAATGTATTGGGTTTTGATGAGTACTTTTAATTGGGATTGAGGATGTGTCAACCATTCTCAATGTTTAACAACCACCATGATAGTTAAATAAAATTATTCCTTTGATGTAGGGAAAACTAGCTTTATGCAAAATGTAAATCAGAGAGCTTACCACCAGCCATATATGCATGTAGTATAGGCTTATTTTCATTACTTTTATGTGTTACATTGCAGCATATTCCATGTGTCGACTGCTGGGCTGCAACTTTCACGTTGCGACTTTTCGATTTACAAGTAAGGTGTTAGGTCGTGGTTCTATACTCGTGATGATGGAGTTGATGGACTCACTTATCTTCCAAGCCTTCCGCTGTTATTAGATGGCCTTAAGCCATTTTATTGTATTAAGTTCCTTGTGGACAACGATGTAATAAGTGTGTGATTGCTACCGCTATAAATCCTTCGGCATCGTGGTGGTGTCAAGACATCGATCCGTGGATGACATCGAGCACGAGACTTGATCCATTCGGTTCGTCGCTACAGCCCCTTGTTATCGGGGCAGGGGGCACCCTAGAACACAAGTTGATCTTCGTGGATCGCCTTCAGTTGTAGCGGTGCCCCTCCACCATATTCCACACTTTGGCCATATCGCCGCGGAGTTTAGGCGTAAGCCCCTGGCCGGTAGAATATCACATCGCCATTACGCCAGCCGAATGGCTCATCCCCATAATTCTCGCTGATCAAGTCCGGGATCACATCGGCTGAACGCAGTGTAACACGGAGGTGCCGACGCTCGCGTTGCTTGGATCGGTCGGATCGTGAAGACGCATCACTACATCAACCGCTTGTCATAACGCCCGCTTTTCACGAGGCACGTGACACCCCCTCTCGCTATGCATCACCATGATCTCTATGCAGCGAGGAATTTTTTGAAATTACTACGCCCCCAACAAGGCATCCGAGCCTAGGTTTTATGTGTTGATGTTATATGAACGCAGAACACAAGTGAGTTGTGGGCTATATAAGTCATACTGCTTACCAGATGTCATACTTTGGTTCGGCGGTATTGTTGGATGTAGCGCCCGACCGACATTACGGTACGCTTACGCGAGATCGGTTCTACCGCGTGGCAACACGTGTGGCAAGGGTGTCAGCTTTCTCCAACTTTAGTTGAACTGAAAAGTATACCGGTCCTTAAGGTTAAAACAGCACCAACTTGACAAACTATCGCTAGGTTTTGATGCGAGGTAAGATTGGTTCTGCTAAGCCCGAGCAGCCATCAGAAAATTTGCAACAACAAAGTAGAGGACGCCTAACTTGTTTTTGCGGTGTTGTGATGTGATATGGTCAAGACATGATACTAAATTTTATTGTATGAGATGATCATGTTTTGTAACCGAAGTTATCGGCAACCGACAGAGCCATATGGTTGTCGCTTATTGTATGCAATGCATCGCTCGTAATGCTTTACTTTATCATTAAGCTGTAGCGATAGTCGAGAAGCATAAGATTGGCGAGACGACAACGATGTTACGATGGTGATCAAGCTGTAGGCCGGTGACGATGGTGATCATGACCGTGTCAAGATGGAGATCACAAGCACAAGATGATGATGGCATATCATATCACTTATATTGATTGCATGTGATGTTTATCTTTATGCATCTTATCTTGCTTTGATTTGATAGCATTATAAGATGATCCTCACTAAATTATCATAGTAAAAGTGTTCTCCGAGTATGCACCGCGAAAGTTCTTCGGCCGAGACACCACGTGATGATCGGGTGATAGGCTCTACGCTCAAATACAACGGTGCAAAAACAGTTGCACACGCCGAATACTCAGTGTTTAACTTGACGAGCCTAGCATATAATGATATGGCCTTGGAACACGGAGACCGAAGGTCGAGTGAATCATATAGTAGATATGATCAACATAATGATGTTCACTATTGAAACTACTCCATCTCACGTGATGATCGGACATGGTTTAGTTGATATGGATCACGGATCACTTAGAGGATTAGAGGGATGTCTATCTAAGTGGGAGTTTTAGTAATATGATTAATTGAACTTAAATTTATCATGAACTTAGTACCGATAGTATCTTGCTTGTCTATGTCGATTGTAGATAGATGGCCCTGGGTTGTTGTTATGCTGAATTTTAATGCTCCTTGAGAAAGCAAAGTTGAAAGATGATGGTAGTAATTACGCGGATCGGGTCCGAATTTGAGGATTATCCTCATTATCGCACGTAAAAGTTACGCCCCGAAGCACCGTAACACCCCGGAAGTAACTTTCCATATTTGTAACTCCAACTCTTGCCATTTTCGCATTGTGATATGATATTCCTCCGTGGTTGGGTTTTCTTCTTTTGCATTTTGTCCATGTCATGCATTTTATATCATGTCATCATGTGCATCGATTTGCATAATGTGTTCGCCTCATGATTCCGGCATTTTCCCGCTGTCTTTGCAATCCCCAGCCCTATCTCTTGCGCCCTTTTATGTTTTTTCCGTAAAGGGTATTAAACCTTCTCAAATGGACCGAGGTTTGTCTAGTGGCCTTGGTATACCACCAGAGACCACCGTCAAGTTTCGGGTTGGAGCTCTTGGTACTCCAACGGTTAACCGTGATCGCAAAGGCCTCTTTTAAGTTGCAGCCCAACACCCTTCAAAACAGCCCAATAACCCATCTAAGTCACTTCCATGCCTCCGTTGCTCGATCACGATGGGCGAAACTACACCTCATTTGGACTCTCCTAGCCCTCTATGCCTATTTAAACATCTCCTGGCCCAACCGGCCATTCCACCCCAAACCCTAAAATTTCTCCCGCTGCTGACACGTCTGGCGAGCCGGACAAGGCCACACAACTGGCTGCTACGCTACCAGTTGGCGCCTACTTTCGCCAAGATCGCTGGCTGGTCTGGCTCAAATGCTACTGCCCTCTGGCTCGTGACGGCCATTGCTGCCTTCCCGCTGCCCGTCTGGGCTCATTGCCTGAAAGGCCGCTTGGCTGGCTGCCGCTGCCTGCCGGGCTTGCCGCCACACTCGCTCAAGACTGCCGATCACACTCGGCGGTGGTTCCGCCATGCTCCCCGCTGGCTGTCTCTCACGGGCGCCTCAAGGCCTCACGGCTCGGCCACTGAGGACTGCCGCCGCTGGCCACACAGACTCAGCTGCCAGATCCGCCTGGCAGCACGCCTGCTGACCTCTCCCTCCTTTTTTTCCCTAAGTCTTTTATATTATTGATTTTGTTGCATTTTCAACGGAGTGTAACTTTGCATCCGTGAGGTCCATTTTATGCGTGATAATATGTCAAAATGTTCGCCTAAAGAGTAGATCATTTCATCTCATTGCATCATTTTCATTTGAGCTTATCTTGATGCCCGAAATGCTGTTGGAAGAGGGCTATGTGATGTTAGTTTCTGTTTCTTAACAGAACTTGCACTTTTGTTATTTTTGCCATGATTGATGTGTGCACCCTATGAATTTGAGTCCTACATGTTTTGTAAAATGCCATGCCATCTTTCCAGGGGTGTATGTCATGTATTTTGTGATCTATGTGGTGACTAGCACAAGCATGCAAAGTAGGTGTCCTGATGTTGATTTCAGCCCTGTTTTAGCTGATTTTGATGCCATGTTAACTTGATGATACCGAGAGATCTATGCATATTTTGAGATACTTCAGTAAGGATGTTTTGTAAAACATGTCTTGCTCTATCCATCCATGCCTTTGTTTGCAATTATGGAGTGCCATAGCTTGAGTCAATCGAGCTCTACTTTTGCTATCAAATGTTTCCTCGGCAGATTGTATACATGTTATTCAATTTTTCCTAGGTTGTTGTGGTTGGCCCATGTATGCTATGTTATTGTTCTTGCCATGTATGTCTTCTATGCCATGTCTTATTGATGTATGTATGCTTAGTTTATCATATAAGGCTCTGTAGTGAGTGCATTGAGCTTGTAAACATGCCTACTTGTTATCAGTTTTGACATGCCATGTTGCTGAATCTGTTAACTAAACTTTCAATATTGACATGGGTGTTACTATATTTTCTAGTCCTTTTGGCTTATGGTCAGTTCTTTTGTTCTATGCTTTGAGTATATTCGTGCCATGCCTTGTTTTGCTATTTTAAGTTCCTGTAGCATGTAGTTTTGTTGCTCGAACATTGCAACCTGATGCTGTTTTTGCCATGTCCAGCCTGATATTTTGTGCACTTTTGCCATGCTTGTTTGAACCTGTTATGATGTGAACTAGCCGAGCTCAGTGCTCATCTTTTGTCGAGCATCTTGTGTAGATCACTGCCATATACTTTGTTGGTACGTTTGGGTGCATTAGCTTAATTGTTTGTTGCTTGCTAAGTAGCATCATGCTGTTAATGGCAGATTTGTGCCATTCTTGTTTTGCTTGTCATTTCCAAACCGCATCCGATTCCGTGATCTTTATATCGATTTCAACCGAAATCATCTCATCTTTCCAGCGCATACTTGGTTTGCCAAGTTGATGCCTGGTTCATCATTTTCCTTCCGAGCGCCAGATACGCATTGCATATCACATCCCGCATATCATGTCATGTTTTGCATCATGTTGATTGTGCATTGCACCGTGATTTATTGTGGTTCCTTTGTTTGTGTTGTTGCTTTGGGTAGAGTCGGAGATGAGTACGTGAACGAGGAACCTGTTGAGAACGCTTACGAGGATCAAGCTTTCGACAACTCGAGAACATTGCGTGCAAGATGACCATACCTCGAAATCACTTCTATCTTTGCTATGCTAGTTGCTCGCCTTTGCTATGCCTATGCTGCGATGCCTACCACTGCTATATCATGCCACCCATATTGCCATGTCAGCCTTTAACCATCCTTTTCCTAGCAAACCGCTGATTGGCTATGTTACCGCTTGCTCAGCTCTTATAGCGCTAAGTTGCAGTGAAGTGAAGTTTGTTCCTTGTTGAACATGGAGATGTTGTTCTTGTTGGAACATGTTTACTTGTTGGGGATATCACAATATATATCTGCTATAATTAATGCATCTATATACTTGGTAAAGGGTGGAAGGCTCGGCCTATGCTCCGTGTTTTGTTCCACTCTTGCCACCCTAGTTTCCGCTATACCGTGTTATGTTCCTTGATTTCGCTCCTTACACGGCAGTGATTTATGGGACCCCTTGATAGCCGCTTTGAATAAGACTCGCCCAGCAAGGCCCAACATTGGTTTTACCATTTGCCACCTGTTTTTTCCCGGTTTCCGCGAGCCCGAGGGTCATCTTTATTTTAACCCCTCGACCGCTCCTTCGAGTGTGGGCTCAACTAGAGCCCTCGTGCCCTCAAGGCAACTTGAGGTCTGGTTTTAGTTGTATGGACTGCTCATCCGGATGTGCCTCGAGAACGAGATATGTGCAGCTCCTATTGGGATTTGTCGGCACAATCGGGCGGCTTTGCTGGTCTTGTTTTTATCTCAAATGTCTTGTAGTCCGGGATTCCGAGATTGATCGGGTCTTCCCGAGAAGGTTTATCCTTCGCTGACCGTGAGAGCTTATAATGGGTTACACCGCAGGTAATATCTTTCAAAGCCGTTCGCCGTTATGAGGAAGATGGGAATTTGTTAATGTACGGTTGTAGAAACCCGGTTGACCTCAAATAAAATACACATCAATCAAGGTGTAACTGTGGATGGTCTCTTCTCATGGAGTCCGAAGTGAACACGTGTTGGAGTTATGTCCGACGTAAGTAGTTCAGGATTACTTGATTGCTACTAGTTTCACGACCGTGTTTTGCTTTCTTCTCGCTTCTTTTTGGGTAGCCACCATATATGCTAGTCGCTTGTTGCAGCTCCACTTTACTACCCGTCCTTCCTATAAGCTTAAATAGTCTTGATCTCATGGTGTGAGATTGCGAGTCCCGTGACTCACAGATACTTCCAAAACAGTTGCAGGTGGACGATGCCAAAGGCAGGTGACTCAACCGAGCTCAAGGGGAGTTCGACGAGGAACGTGGTTCTTTTACGTGTCTTTTCCCGATGATCGTGAGTGGTGCCCAGTTGGGACGATCGGGATCCGTGTAGCATTTGGGGTATCTTCTTTTATTTTGGTTCCAGAGTCGGACCTTGAGTGTACTAATGATGGATGCTTATTTATGTACTGGTGAAGTGGCAAGTGCCAACTATGTTTCCCTTAATTATTACATGGGTTGTGTGAAGATTACCTCACAATTGCTTTCAATGCGGTTATGTTTAAGTCGGCCTCGACACGGGGAATAGCCGCATCGGGGCTTATGTTGGTAATCGAGCCTTCACTTAGGAGCCCCTTACTTGATTGTTTGGCTTGTTGAGTCTAGAATGGAAAATGTTTTGAGTCTTAGGATTATATATATCGGAGAGTAGGATTCTTTTGCCCCCCCTTCCTTCCGCCCTGAGGTCTCCCGACGTGAGTTTTGACTTTTCTCTCAATTTTCACTAAAATTTTTTTTAGGATCACGGGTATCTTGGAATCGTTCGATGGTTTTGTGACGAGAACATTGTTCTTGGTGCCCCGACATTTAGGGGTTGTGGCGGTCCCGGGAGTTGAGCTCCAGGTGTTGTCGCCACAATTTTATCGTTGCAGCCTGAATACCTGAGTTTTACCGACATCGAAATCTCTTTTGTGCGTTTTGGTGAGATAACCCTAGCCAAAGATCGAGGCGAAAAGGGAGTATTGCCATGACTTGTATAACGGATGTTTTTCGAAGGTCGAGGTACACGATTTCCGAGGATTTCTTGGTTATGTGTTGAAGGATGGATACAGCCGGATCTAGGTATTGTTAGTTTGGGTGATATATTTTGTGTCCCCTGTATCCCCAACACCAGATTGCATAACCAGAAAGTTTTGGAGTTTATAGGTGGAATTTGTAGCTTAGGTGATATTCTTTCCGGAATGTATGATTTGAGATTGGGGTTCAACGCTAGTGGTCCCCCATTCACGGTCGAATTTAAAGTGGTCGGAGACGCCTTAAAGAATCCTTGGCTATGCTGATTCGGACGCCTTGTTTGTCATTCGTGACGTCCGCTATACGTCGGTCCGGTGGGCCCCACCAAACACTTTGGGTAAATCTCTATCATGTTTTGTTCCGCTCATTCTAGCACCAATCTTTTGTTTTCGGGATATTCGAATTGTTTCTAAGAATGTTGTTTCCATATCTTTATCTAAGTGGCTTCTCACCTTAATGGACGGTGATGATTAACTTTGAATTCATTCGTTCATTCTTGTTCAATGTTTATTGTGAAGACTATATGTTGCAATTTCTATCCGTTGATTCTACTTATCTATTTGTCTATCAAAGGACTAACGGATGTCACCTCTTCAGATGGCTCGCCAACGGCCTCAATCCGGATCGCAATGATGGGGATCACCAACCTCCACCTCCACCTCCGCCCCAGGCCCGGCAAGCTATCATGGCAGCCACCAATGCCAATGCTCGATGATTTTGCAGCTCTTGCAAGAACGTACTCAAGGGCAAGGCAATCAAGGAAATCAAGGTCAAGGCAACAATCAACCGACTTTGCTACTCTCACCGGGCCTCGCTAATCAGCAAGTCTTTCAGTTTCGTGTCGGGCCACGGAACGAGATTGGTTAGTGGACATCCGCAAGCACTTTGATTGTAGCAATGTCGACCCGAGGACTTTGTCAAGTTTGCATCGCTTCAACTCAAGGATCAAGCACTGAGTGGTACCAAAGAATACAAAGATTCCAGGGAGGTCGGTCATTACCGGATGAGTTCCCCGGTGATTTCAGAGCTCATCACATTCAAAAGTGTTGTTGAGAGCAAGCCGAGGAGTTCCGAATCTCAAGCAGGCAACTGCCTTCATCAATACAATATCCAGCCTAAGCTCGCCTTGCTTTTAAGCAAACGCTGATGAAAAGAGTATGATCTATCAATTCGGGTGGTCCGAGAGAAGATCTGCAATTAGCTCTTGTGCTTTTGAGCCGATAAGTATGATGATTTCTACAACATGGCTCAGAAGAAGCTGCCCAGCTCAAATGTGAGGCCTCTAAGAAGAGAATCAGGATGCAGTTACTTCTTCTTCCTCTCAAGTGGCAGCTAAGCAGAAGTTCTACCTTCCTCCTCCTCCGCTCCCACCTTATCCCAGAAGAACTCGGGCCGTGGATCTTCCCACCCACCCAACCCAAGCTATCGTAACAAGTCTAATTCTCAAGCTCCAAGGTCAAGTCCTTACCACCGGCTCCCAAGTGACTTGCAACAAGTGTCAGCAGGGCCACTATGCTAACAAGTGCTTCAACCAGAGGCGCCCCGCCTCCTCCCCGTGAATTCTTCCAAAGCAAAGGTCAAGCATAATCCCAAGTCCAAAGGTCAATATGATGAATGCAGCTCAAGAGGGAATCTTCCGATGTTAATGGGTAATCTTCGCTTAATGATATTCCCAAAAGTCTTATTTGATATGTGCATCGGATTTTTTCATCTCAAGACCTTTTGTGGCTATGCATGATTTTTCGCTTTGCCTAGACCTTTGTCTATTGTTTCTCCGGCCAAGGAGATGACTTCAGTTTTGGTTCCGGATGTTTTATCAAGATGGGCGATTATAGATTGCTAAACCAATTGTTCTTGACTTGATATTGATCTTATTCTGGATGGATCGGCTTTTCAGACAAAGCTCACTTGATTGTGCTGCTGTGGAAATTCAATTGACTCACTCTTCTAATGATGTGATCATCTATGCCTTCGTGATGAAACCATTCGGTTGTTTTCTCTCAATGAGAAGGGCGAATGAATGCTATCTCTCGATTCCAATGCTTGTGAGTACCAAGATGTCTTTCCGAAGAGCTTCCGGTATGCCTCCTCATCGCCCTTGAGTTCTATCGATCTTGAGCCCGCATCAACCCGCTTGCAAGCGCCCATACAAGCTTGGACCAATGAGCTGAAGGAATTGAAGAAGCAGCTCGATGAACAAGAGCGTCTGGTTTGATCGACCGAAGTTCATCTCCTTGGGGTTGTGGTGTTCTTTTGTCCAGAAGGGATGGCACGGACCGATTTTTGCCGACACCGCCCATTGAATAAGAATACAATCAAGAACAAGTATCCACTTCCCAACATCAATGAGCTTTTCGAGCAACTCAAAGGTGCTAAAGTTTCGCTTGACCTTCGATGGGTTATCACGATTCAGATTCGTGAACAAGATATTCCCAAGACAGATTCAAAAGTTTTGGTTCTTATGAATATATGCATGTCTTTCGCCCGGCCAATGCTCCTCCAACATTCTCCGGATGATGAATTTCATCTTCAACCCCACACCAATGAATTCGTCTTGGTCTATCTCTTGATATTTTGGTCTTCCCAAGAATAAGAAGGATCATGCCCAAACATTTGCGATTGGTGCTAGACAAGCCTTTAGAGTATCAATTCTATGCTAAGTTCTCCAAATGTGAATTTTGGCTTGATGAAGTGCTTTATCTTGGTCATATCATCTCCGCCAAATCGCTATTAATCCCAGAAGGTGTCCGAATTGTGAATTGGGAACCTCCTAATGTCAAGCACTCCAAGTTTTCCGGTCTTGCAAGTTATTGTCAAGATTCGTTGAGAACTTCTCCAAGATTGCAAAGCCTCTTTCCAACCTTTCCAAGCATGGAAGTATGTCCGGTCTCCCGAGTGGACGTTGCTTTCAATACTCTCAAAGAGAAACTCGTCACAGCCCCGCCTTGACCCTCCCGATGAATCCAAGCCATTTGAAGTTTTCCGTGATGCTTCTTTCAAGGTCTTGCGTGTTAATGCAAGAGAAGAGAGTTGTGGCTTATACCTCCGCCAATTGAAGCCTCAACGAGAAGAACTACCCCACTCACGATCTTGAGTTGGCGGCGTTGTCCATGCATTGATTACATGGAGACATCTCTTGTTGGGAAGGAAAGGGACATTTTCACCGATCACAAGAGTCTCAAGTACATTTTCACTCAACCCAACCTCAACCTCGGCAGACTTGATGGGTCAAATGATTCAAGGTACAACCCAAGTATTGAATATACTCCCGCAAGGCCAATGTCATTGCAGATGCTTTGAGGGGAAGGCTTATCGCAATCCTAATCCTCAAGCCCTTTCACCGGATCTCCGGAAGCTTTCCCAAAGCTGAATCTTGTTGTTCCTCAAGGCTTTCTTGCCAACCTCATAGTATCTCCTACTTTGGAAGATCAGATTCTGAGGCTCAACTTTGGATACCATGGTGAAAAAGGTGAAACGTGGTATCGAAAGGGCATTTCCAAGTACAAGTGCTTCCACGTTGATGACAAAGATACTTTTTCTTTGAGGACCGGATTGTGGTTCCTAAGGGTGAACTGAGAAAAGTCATTATGAACGAGGCTCCAATTCGCTTTATCCATTCATCCCGGAAGTACGAAGATGTACCATGACCTCAAGCAATATAGGGGACTCGAATGAAGCGAGAAATTGCTCAATTCGTGAATGAGTGTGATGTCCCGAAGAGTGAAAGGAACACCAAAGACCAGCTGGTCTCCTCCAACCTTTATTCCGAATGGAAGTTTGATCATATTGAGAACTTTGGACGGCTTTCCAAAGTCCAAGCGTGGAAATGATGCTATCTTCGTTTCATTGACAAGCTTACTAAAGTGGCTCATTTTCTTCCTATCAAAGAATCCATCATAGCAGCTCATTGGCGAGCTATACACCTCCGTGGATTGTCTCCTTGCACGGCATTCCACAAGTGATCTCTTGCACTGGGCATCTTTACCTCCAAGTTTTGGGATTCTTTTCGAAGGCCATGGGCACCAACAAATTCGCCAAAGCCTTTTCCATCCTCAAACAAGTGGCCAAGTTGAGCGAGTAAATCAAATCCTTGAAGATATGCTCGGGCTTGTGTCATTTCTTTCGGTATGAAGTGGGAAGATTGTCTTCCATATGCCGAAGTTCTCCTACAACAATAGCTTCCGGAGTTCGGCAAGGCCCCATTCAAATTTCTATGGCGAAAGTGCCGATTCTCTCAATTGGTCCGAGACAGTGAACGCCAACTTTGGCAATGACTTGATCACGTATGTAAGAAATGTGCCAAGTCATTCGTGAGAATTCAAAGCCGCCTAATCGCGCCAAGAGCTATTTGATGATAAGCACCGTGATGGGCTTTTGAAATCGGAGACCATGTCTACCTCCGCCTCTCCAATGAAAGGCACTGTCCGCCGGTATCAAAGGGAAGCTTGCCCCTAGATACGGGGTCCTTTCAAGATCATTGGGAAAAGAGGCGATCTCGCCATCAACTTGAGCTTCCATCCAACTTTGCAAACGGACGATGTGTTTCACGGTCACCCTTCGCAAGTGCTTCAAGACTCCGAACGCACTATCAACTTCAAGAGATTGACCTTCAAGAAGATCTCTTACCATGAGCACCCCTGTTATTCTTGAAGAAACCGAAGCGCAAGACTGCAACAAGTCAATCAAATTCTGAAAGTGAAGTGGTCACACCATTCCGAGAAAGCTACCCGGAGCGCGAGGATCACCTCCGTTCAATATCCGGAGTTCTTTCATCCTAGATCTCGGACGAGATCCTCTTGTAGTGGTGGAGGTTGTAACACCCCGAAGTAACTTTCCATATTTGTAACTCCAACTCTTGCCATTTTCGGCATTGTGATATGATATTCCTCCGGGTTGGGTTTTTCTTTTTTGCATTTTGTCCATGTCATGCATTTTATATCATGTCATCATGTGCATCGATTTGCATACGGTTCGCCTATGATTCCAGCATTTTCCCTTGTCCGCTTTTGCAATCCCGGCGCCCTATCCCCCGCCCCCTTTTGTTTTTCCGTGGGGTATTAAACCTTCTCAAATGGACCGAGGTTTGTCTAGTGGACTTGGTATACCACCAGAACCACCGGTCAAGTTTTGGTCATTTGAGCTGCTTTGGTACTCCAACGGTTAACCGGACTCCAAAAGGCCTCTTTAAGTTGCAGCCCAACACCCTTCAAAACAGCCCAATAACCCATCTAAGTCACTTCCATGCTCTCCGTCGTCGACCGATCGTGTGGGCAAAACTACACCTCATTTGGACTCTCCTAGCCCTCTATGCCTATTTAAACATCTCCCCTCATTCAAACCGGGTCATTCCACCCCAAACCCTAAAATTTCCTCCGCACCGGGCCGACACGCCTGGCGAGCGACGGTTCCACCGCCCAACCGGGGCTGCCACGCCCCAGCCGGCGCCCCACTGGCCGACTTCGGCCCCGGGGTTTAGCGCCGGGCCCGCCCGGGAGGGCACACTGGGCCTTTCCCGCTGCCCTTTGGCCCTTTTCCCCGCTGGGCCCACCGGGCCTTGGCCCTTGGCCGGGCCGCCCTTACTTTTACCACACTGGCCCGCCACACACGGGCCTTGCCACCCAGACCCACCGGTGCCCCCGCCCCTCACGGTCCCGGCCACGAGGACCTGCCCACGGCCAAGACCCAGCCGGCCAGACCGCCTCGTCCTCCCCTGCTGACCTCTCCCTCCTTTTTTTTCCCTAAGTCTTTTTATTATTAATTTTGTTGCATTTTCAACGGAGTGTAACTTTGCATCCGTAGGTCCATTTTATGCCATAATATGTCAAAATGTTCGCCTCAAAGAGTAGATCATTTCATCTCATTGCATCATTTTCATTTGAGCTCATCTTGATGCCCGAAATGCTGTTGGAAGAGGGCTATGTGATGTTAGTTTCTTTTCTTAACAGAACTTGCACTTTGTTATTTTTGCCATGATTGATGTGGCACCCTATGAATTTGAGTCCTACATGTGTTTTGTAAATGCCATGCCATCTTTCCAGGGGTTTATGTCATGTATTTTTGTGATCTATGTGGTGACTAGCACAAGCATGCAAAGTAGGTGTCCTGATGTTGGATTTCAGCCCTGTTTTAGCTGATTTTGATGCCATGTTAACTTGATGATACCGAGATCTATGCATATTTTGAGATACTTCAGTAAGGATGTTTTGTAAAACATGTCTTGCTCTATCCATCCATGCCTTTGTTTGCAATTATGGAGTGCCATAGCTTGAGTCAATCGAGCTCTACTTTTGCTATCAAATGTTTCCTGGCAGATTGTATACATGTTATTCAATTTTGCCTAGGTTGTTGTGGTTGGCCCATGTATGCTATGTTATTGTTCTTGCCATGTATGTCTTCTATGCCATGTCTTATTGATGTATGTATGCTTAGTTTATCATATAAGGCTCTGTAGTGAGTGCATTGAGCTTGTAAACATGCCTACTTGTTATCAGTTTTTGACATGCCATGTTGCTGAATCTATTAACGAAACTTTCAATATTGACATGGGTGTTACTATATTTTCTAGTCCTTTTTGGCTTATGGTCAGTAAGTTCTTTTGTTCTATGCTTTGAGTATATTCGTGCCATGCCTTGTTTTGCTATTTTAAGTTCCCAGCATGTAGTTTTGTTGCTCTGAACATTGCAACCTGATGCTGTTTTTGCCATGTCCAGCCTGATATTTTGTGCACTTTTGCCATGCTTGTTTGAACCTGTTATGATGTGAACCACCCAGCTCAGTGCTCATCTTTTGTCGAGCATCTTGTGTAGATCATGCCATAACTTTGTTGGTACGTTTGGGTGCATTAGCTTAATTGTTTGTTGCTTGCTAAGTGGCATCATGCTGTTAATGGCAGATTTGTGCCATTCTTGTTTTGCTTGTCATTTCAAACCGGCATCCGATTCCGTGATCTTTATATCGATTTGAACCGAAATCATCTCATCTTTCCAGGGCATACTTGGTTTGCCAAGTTGATGCCTGGTTCATCATTTTCCTTCCGGAGCGGATACGCATTGCATATCACATCCCGCATATCATGTCATGTTTTGCATCATGTTGATTGTGCATTGCACCGTGATTTATTGTGGTTCCTTTGTTTGTGTTGTTGCTTTGGGTAGAGTCGGAGAAAGTACGTGAACGAGGAACCTGTTGAGAACGCTTACGAGGATCAAGCTTTACAACTCCGAGAACATTGCGGATGACCATACCCTCAAATCACTTCTATCTTTGCTATGCTTGTTGCTCTTTTTATGCCTATGCTGGATGCCTACCACTGCTATATCATGCCACCCATATTGCCATGTCAGCCCCTAACCATCCTTTTCCTAGCAAACCGTTGATTGGCTATTTACCGCTTTGCTCACCTCTTAAGCGCTAGTTGCGGGAAGTTGAAGTTTGTTCCTTGTTGAACATGGAGATGTTGTTCCTTGTTGGAACATGTTTACTTGTTGGGGATATCACAATATATTCTGCTATAATTAATGCATCTATATACTTGGTAAAGGTGGAAGGCCGCCTTATGCCCGGTTTTTGTTCCACTTTGCCACCCTAGTTTCCGCCTGTTGTTATGTTCCTTGATTTCGCTCCTTACGGTTGGGTGATTTATGGGACCCCTTGACATTCCTTTGAATAAGACTCGCCCAGAAGGCCCAACATTGGTTTTACCATTTGCCACCTGTTTTTCCGGGTTTTCGGAGCCCGAGGGTCATCTTTATTTTAACCCCCCGACCAAAGGTTCTTCGAAAGGCTGGCCCAACTAGAGCCCTCGGTAGCCTCAAGGCAACTTGAGGTCTGGTTTTAGTTGTATGGACTGCTCATCCGGATGTGCCTCGAGAACGAGATATGTGCAGCTCCTATCGGGATTTGTCGGACAATCGGGCGGCTTTGGTGGTTTGTTTTATTGTGTCGAAATGTCTTGTAGTCCGGATTCCGAGATTGATCGGGTCTTCCGGAGAAGGTTTATCCTTCCTGACCGTGAGAGCTTATAATGGGCTGTTGGGACACCCCGCAGGTAATATCTTTCAAAGCCGTGCCCTGGGTTATGGGGCAGAGGGAATTTGTTAATGTCCTGAGAAAACCCGGTTGACCTCAAATAAAATACACATCAATCGGGTAACTGGGATGGTCTCTTCCGGAGTCCGGGAAGTGAACACGTGTTGGAGTTATGTCCACGAAGTAGTTCAGATCAGTTCTTGATCGCTACTAGTTTCACGACCGGTTTTGCTTCTCTTCCCTTTCTTTTGGTAGCCACCATATATGCTAGTCGTGCGCTCCACTTTACTACTCGTCCTTCCTATAAGCTTAAATAGTCTTGATCTCGGGTGAGATTGCTGAGTCCCTGGACTCATGATATTTCCAAAACAGTTGGGTGCCGACGATGCCGTGGTGACTCAACCGAGCTCAAGGGGAGTTCGACGAGGAACGTGGTCGATTACGTTTTTCCCGATGATCGAGTGGTGCCCATTGGGACGATCGGGATCCGTTAGCATTTGGGGTATCTTCTTTTATTTTGGTTCCGTAGTCGGACCTTGAGTGTACTCAATGATGGATGCTTATTTATGTATCTGGTTAAGTGGCAATGAAGCCAACTATGTATCTCTTTCCCTTAATTATTACATGGGTTGTGTGAACATTACCTCACTTCACATTGCTTTTCAATGCGGTTATGTTTCTAAGTCGGGCCTCGACACGGGAGATATAGCCATCGGGGCGCTACAACCCTTGGGTGCCGTGCCCGATGCAACCGAACGAAGAATGTCCGCAAGAGCAAAGCCGATGACTACTCGATAGTTCAATGTGCCATGCTTTACCTTAGAACCGGACTTCAACGATGTTTTGAAACCCATGGAGCATATGAGATGTTCCAGGAGTTGAAGTTAATATTCTAGAAGAATGCCCGGATTGAGAGATATGAAGTCTCCAATAAGTTCTATAGCTGCAAGATGGAGGAGAATAGTTCGCCGTGAATATATACTCAAGATGTCCGGTATTGTAGTCACTTGATTCAACCGGGAGTTAATCTTCCGGATGATAGCGCCATTGAAGTTCTCCAATCACTTCCACCTAGCTACAAGAGCTTTGTGATGAACTATAATATGCAAGGGATGGATAAAATTCCCAGCTCTTCGGAATGCTAAAGGCTAGGAGGTAGAAATTAAGAAGGAGCATCAAGTGTTGATGGTCAACAAGACCACTAGTTTCAAGAAAAGGGCAAAGGGAAGAGGAAGGGGACTTCAAGAAGAAAAAGCAAGTGGCTGCTCAGAGAAGAAACCCAAGCCTGACCTAAGCCCTAAACGAGGTTTTACCGCAAGCACCGTCACCGAAGGGAATTGCCCCAAGTATTTGGCGGATAAGAAGGATGGCAAGGTGAACAAAGGTATATGTGATATACATGTTATTGATGTGTACTTTACTAATGCTCCAGAGCACCGGTATTTGATACCGGTTCCGGCCAAATATTTGCAACCCAAAAGGGACTACGGATTGCCAAGACAAGGACGAGGTGACGGGGCTGGGAAATGGTTCCAAAGTCGATTGATCGCGGTCGGCACGCTACCTCTACATCTACCTTTCGAGATTAGTATTAGACCTAAATAATTGTTATTTGGTGCCGTGAGCATGAACATTATATCCGGATCTTGTTTGATGCGAGACGGTTATTCATTTAAATCAGAGAATAATGGTTGTTATATTTATATGAGTAATATCTTTTATGGTCATGCACCCTTGAAGAGTGGTCTATTCTTAAATCGATAGTAGTGATAACATATTCATAATGTTGAAGCCAAAAGATGCAAGTTGATAATGATAGTGCAACTTATTTGTGGCAATCCTTGTTTGGGCATATCGGTGTAAAGCGATGAAGAAACTCCATACCGATGGGCTTTTGGAACCACTTGATTATGAATCACTTGGTACTTTGGAACCGGCCTTATGGGCAAGATGACCAAAACACCGCTTCTCCGTACTATGGAGAGAGCAACAGATTTGTTAGAAATGATACATATGTATGTGGTCCGGAAATGTTGAGGTCGGGATATCGTTATTTTTCACCTTCACAGATGACTTAAGGATATGGGTATATCTACTTAATGAAACATAAGTCTAAACATTTGAAAAGTTCAAAGAATTTTAGAGTGAAGTTGAAAATCATCGTAAAAGAAAATAAAGTTTCGCGATCCGATCGTGGAGGAGAATATTTGAGTTTAAGTTTGGTATACATTTGAAACAATGTGGAATAGTTTCGAACTCACGCCAATCCGGAACACCACAACGTAATGGTGTGTCCAAACGTCGAATCGTATTTACTTGATATGGTGCGATCTATGATGTCTCTTACAGATTTACCGCTATCGCTTTTGGGGTTATGCTTTAGAGACGGCCGATTCACGCTAAATAGGGCACCATTGAAACTGCTGGAGACGCCTTATGAACTATGGTTTGGCAAGAAACCAAATTTGTCGCTTTAAAGTTTGGGGCTGCTTATGTGAAAAAAACTTCAACCTGATAAGCTCGAACCCAAATCAGAGAAATGTATCTTCATAGGATATCCAAAGGAGATGTTGGATAACCTTCTATCACAGATCCGAAGGCAAGACTTTTGTTGAATTCGAAACTTTCTAGAGAAGGAGTTTTCCTCAAAGAAGTGAGTGGGAGGAAAGTAGAACTTGATGAGGCAAATGACCGCCCCCTTATTGAAGGTAGTACATCAGTAAACCGTTTCAGTGAAACCTACACCAATTGGTGAGGAAGTTAATGATGATGATCATGGAACTTCGATCAAGGTTTGAACCCGAAGAGGTCAAACAGAGTAAGATCCCACTGAGTGGTACGGTAATCCTATTCCGGAAGTCATGCTACTAGATCATGATGAACCCACAACTATGAAGAAGCAATGGTGAGCCCAGCTTCCCAAAATGGCTTGAAGCCATGAAATTGAGATGGGATCCATGTATGAGAACAAAGTGTGGATTTGGTTGACTTGTTCATGATCGGCAAGCAATTGAGAATAAATGGATCTTCAAAAAGACCGACGCCGACGGTTGTTATCGTTTACAAAGCTCGACTTGTTGCAAAAGGTTTTCGACAAGTTCAAGGGATTGACTACGATGAGACCTTCTCACCCATAGCGATGCTTAAGTTGTCCGAATCATGTTAGCAATTGCCGCATTTTATGATTATGAAATTTGGCAAATGGATGTCAAACTGCATTCCTGAATGGATTTTTGGAAGAAGAGTTGTATATGATGCAACCGAAGGTTTTGTCGATCCAAAGGAGCTAACAAAGTGTGCAAGCTCCACATCCATTTATGGACTGGTGCAAGCCTCTCGAGTTGGAATAAACGCTTGATAGTGTGATAAAAGATTTGGTTTTATAAGACTTTTGGAGAAGCCCGATTTACAAGAAAGTGAGGGGAGCTCAAGCATTTCTAATATTATATGTGGATGACATATTACTGATTGGAAACGAATAGAATTTCGGATAGCATAAAGGGATACTTGAATAAGAGTTTTCAATGAAAGACCTGGTGAAGCTGCTTACATATTGGGCATTAAGATCTATAGAGATAGATCAAGACGCTTAATTGGACTTTCACAAAGCACATATTTGACAAAGTTTTGAAGAAGTTCAAAATGGATCAAGAAAGAAAGGGTTTTGCCTGTTTAAAGGGTGAAGTTGAGTAAGACTCAATCCCACCACCGCAGAAGATAGAGAAAATGAAAGATGTTCCTTATGCTTCACCATAGGCTCTATCATGTATGCAATGTTGTACCAACCTGATTGTGCCTTGCTATAAGTCTAGCAGGAGGTACCAAAGTAATCCGAAGGGATCCGGATACGGTCAAGAACATCCAAGTACCTAAAAAGAACTAAGGATTGTTTCGCTTATGGAGGTGACAAAGAGCTCATCAAATGGTTACGTTGATGCAAGCTTTGACACCGATCCGGACGATTCTAAATCACAAACCGGAACGTGTTTACATTAAACGGGGAGCCGTCCTTGGTAGTTTAAACAAAGGCCGTTGGGGGATCTACGGTGAAGCGGAATACATAGCTCCGGGAAGCAAAATGAAGGAGTCCGGATGAAGGAGTTCATATCCCATCTAGGTGTCATACCTAGTGCATCGGGTCCAATGAAAATCTTTTGTGACAATATCGGAGCAATTGCCTTTAGGAAGGAATCCAGATTTCACAAGAGAACCAAGCACATCAAGAGACGCCTAATTCCATCCCGGATCTAGTCCGTGGGAGACATAGAAATTTAGAAATAAACGGATCCATGTTGCGAATTCGCTGACTAAGCCTCTTCCACGAGCAAAACATGATCAGCACCAAGACTCCATGGGTGTTAGAATCATTAATTGGTAATCTAGATTATTGACTTTAGTGCAAGTGGGACTGAAGGAAATATGCCCTAGAGGCAATAATAAAGTTATTATTTATTTCCTTATTTCATGATAAATGTTTATTATTCATGCTAGAATTGTATTAACCAAACATAATACATGTGTAATAACAAAAAAAGAGTGTCACTAGTATGCCTCTACTTGACTAGCTATTAATCAAAGATGGTTATGTTTCCTAACCATGGACAAAGAGTTGTTATTTGATTAATGGGATCACATCATTAGGTGAATGATCCATTGACTTGACCCATTCTGTTAGCTTAGCACTTGATCGCTTAGTATGTTGCTATTGCTTTCTTCATGACTTATACATGTTCCTATGACTATGAGATTATGCAACCCCCATCGAGGAACACTTTGTGTGCTACCAAACGCCACAACGAACGGGTGATTATAAAGGTGCTCTACAGGTGTCTCCGAAGGTACTTGTTGGGTTGGCGATTTGAGATTAGGATTTGTCATCCTAAAGTCGGAGGTATCTTCGCCCTTCTCGGTAATACACATCACTTAAGCCTTTTAAAGCATTGCAACTAATGAGTTAGTTGCGGATGATGTTTACAGAATCCAGTAAAGAGACTTGTCGGTAACGATATTGAACTAGGTATTGAGATACCGACGATCGAATCTCGAACATACCGATGACAAAGGAACAACGATGTTGTTATGCGGTTTGACCGATAAAGATCTTCGTAGAATATGTAGGAGCCAATATGAGCATCCAGGTTCCGCTATTGGTTATTGACCGAGAATAGTTCTAGGTCATGTCTACATAGTTCTCGAACCCGGGTCCGCACGCTTAACGCCACGATGACAGTTTTATTATGAGTTTATGTTTTGATGTACCAAGGTTGTTTGGAGTCCCGGATGTGATCACGGAATGACGAGGAGTCTCAAATGGTCAGACATAAAGATCTATATTGGAACTATATTCGGAACCAAGTGTTCCAGGATTTTAGAAAACCGGAGGCCGGAGGGGTTACCGAACCCCCGGGAAGTATTGGACCTTAGGGCCCGAGGGGAGAGAGAGGGCAGCCCAGAGGTGGCGCCCGAGGAGTCCGGACGACTAGGGAGGGGGCGGCCCTTCCCTTTCCCCCTCCCTCTCCTTTCCTTCCCCTTTCCTAGTTGGACTAGAAAGGGAGTCCTACCCCACTAGGAGGAGGACTCCTCCTTGGCATGCCCCCTAGGGCCGGCCGCCCCCCCCTTGCTCCTTTATATTGGGGGCACCCAAGAAACACAAGTTGATCTTCGTGATCGTTACTTAGCCGTTGGGTGCCCTCCACCATATTCCACCTCGGCCATATCGTCATGGAGTTTAGGCGGCCCCGCCAGAACATCATCATCCACCACGCCGTCGGTCGACGGAACTCATCCCCGACACCCGCTGGATCGGAGTCCGGGATCGCCATCGAACTGAACATTGCGAATATGGAGGTGCCGACGCTCGGGCTTGGATCGGTCGGATCGGAAGACGAGACTACATCAACCGCTTGGTCATAACGCCCGCCGGGTCCACGGGGCCGTGGACACACTCCCCTCTCCTGCTATGCATCACCATGATCCTTGGTAAAAGGTAAGGAATTTTTGAAATTACTACGCTCCCCAACACTTATTACAAAGAGTAATCAACATATTCATGCGGTGAAGATTTCCGCTAACACTTTTAACAGGCTCAAGAGACTTGAAGATTTTGTTTTGCAAATCTTCTCAAACACTTGTTTCTTCCGGTAGGATGAGATCCTCCCTTTGGGGTAGTGTTCCAATTCCTCTATAATTTCATGCGCAATCGGGATCAATCTCAATGAAGTTTCCTTGGCAATGCCCAAGAGTTGTCTATGAGTCATATTTAACCCAACATAGAAATTTGGAAGAAGAATTCTAAAGTTCACCTCTAGGGTTTAATTTAAGATTCCATCATCCTGACCAAGTCTTTTAGGTTTTCTCCTTGCATTTTCTTGAAGTGAAGAACTTCAAACTCGGGAGACATAGGAGCGGATAAGGAATTCGACATAACGACAAACAAGCAAACTAACACCAAGGCAAAGAAAAGGCAAAGGAAAAAAGGAGGAGATTAAAAGAGAGGGAATAAAACGGCAAGGTTGAAGTGGGGAGAGGAAAACGAGAGGAAATGGCAAATAATGTAATGCAGAGATAGGGATTGTGATGGGTACTTGGTATGTTGACTTTATGAGACCTCCTAACGGGCGCCTAAATCCTTCATGCTACGCCTTGAGCTTGCATTGGTTTTCCTCAAGAGGAGAGGGTGATGCAGACAAGAGCAATGTATTTCCCCGCTTTTTGAGAACCAATATCAAAAGAGGAGGCCAACGCAAGTCCCTCATACGGCACAAACGATAGCTACCGCAACCAACGATTAGGGGTTGTCAATCCCTTCACGATCACTTACAAGAGTGAGATCTGAAGAGATAATATTTTGGTATAAAGATGCAAAGTAAAAAGTAAAAGCAAAGCAAGTATAAAAGGATGGAGATTGATATGATGAGAATAGACCCGGGGCCATAGGTTTCACTAGTGGCTTCTCCAAGAGCATATATATTCTACTTGGGTGAACAAATTATGTTGAGCAATTGATGAATTGAGCATAGTTATGAGGTTATCTAGGTATGATCATGTATATAAGCATCACGTCCGGACAAGTAGATCGAAATGATTTGCATTCTACTATTACTCCACCATCGACCGCTATCCAACATGCATCTAGAGTATTGTTGAAAAAGAGTAACGCCTAAGCAAGATGACATGATGTAGAGGAATAAATTCATGCAATATGATAAATACCCCATCTTGTTATCCTCGATGGAAACAATACAATATTGCCTTGCAACCCTTTCTATCACCGGGTGGACACCACAAGATTGAACCCAAAGCTAAGCACCTCCCATTGCAAGAACTACCAATCTAGTTCCAAACCAAACGGATAATTCAAAGAGACTTGCAAAGATAACTCAATCATACATAAAAGAATTCAGAGAAGATTCAAATATTATTCATAGATAAGCTGGATCATAAACCCACAATTCATCGGTCTCAACAAACACACCGCAAAAAGAAGATTACATCAATAGATCCCATGGAGAGGGGGAACATTGTATTGAGATCCAAAAGAGAGAAGAAGCCATCTAGCTACTAGCTATGGACCCGGGTCCAAGTAAACTACTCCACTTCATGGAGGGGCTATGGTGTTGATGTGAAGCCCTCCATGGTGGATGCCCTCCCGGAGCTCCTAAAGGCCCCAAGATGGGATCTCGTGGATACAGGAAGGACGGCAAAGGGAATTAGGTTTTGCCCTCCTCCGATCGCTTGGGGATACGAGGTATATAGGAGGAAGGAGTACGGGTGGGTCGGGCCCACGAGGTAGGGGCGCACCTTGGGCGCGCCCACCCTCGTACCGCCTTCCTTGGAGTAGGGTCCAAGTCTCCGGATCACGCTCGTGAGAAGATCACATTCTGGTTTAAGGTTTGGACCTGTTTGAATTCCGCTTTCTTCAAACATTGAAATAGGCAAAAACATCACCGGGCTGGGCCTCCGTTAATAGGTCATCCCAAAAGTAATATAAAAGTGGAAAAAAAGCCCAATATAGTCCAAAACAGTAGATAAAGTAGCATGGAGCAATCAAAATTATAGATATGTTGGAGACGAGAGGCCACACACGATCCCTGACCTACACAAACAAATAAACCTGCAACCAACGCGATAAGGGGTTGTCAATCCCAACACGGTCTCTTAAGAGTGAGATCGATAGATATGATAGGATAATATTTTTGGTATTTTTATGATAAAGATGCAAAGTAAAATAAAAGGATAAAAATAACTAAGTGTTAAGATTAATATGATGGAAAATAGACCCGGGGCCATAGATTTCACTAGTGGCTTCTCTCAAAGCATAAGTATTTACTGTGGGTGAACAAATTGTTGAGCAATGGACAGAATTGAGCATAGTTATGAGAATATCTAGGTATGATCATGTTATAGGCATCATGTCCGAGACAAGTAAACCGAATCCGCCCGCATCTACAACTATTACTCCACACATCGACCGTTATCCAAAGATGCATCTAGAGTATTAAGTCCATAAGAAGGAGTAACGCTTTAAGCAAGATGACATGATGTAGAGGGATAAATTCATACAATATGATATAAACCCCATCTTGTTATCCTCGATGGCAACAATACAAACGTGTTTTGCGCCCCTATCACACCGGGAAAGGACACCGCAAGATTGAACCCAAAGCTAAGACTTCTCCCATTGCAAGAAATATCAATCTAGTAGGCCAAACCAAACTGATAATTCAAAGACTTGCAAAGATAACCAATCATACATAAAAGAATTCAGAGAAGATTCAAATATTGTTCATAGATAAACTTGATCATAAACTCACAATTCATCGGTCTCAACAAACACACCGCAAAAGAAGATTACATCGAATAGATCTCCACGGAGAGGGGAGAACATTGTATTGAGATCCAAAAGAGAGAAGAAGCCATCTAGCTAATAACTATGGACAAGAAGGTCTTGGTAAACTACTCACACTTCATCGGAGAGGCTATGGTGTTTGAGAAGCCTCCGTGATCGATGCCCTCCCTGGAGCTCCTAACAGGCCCCAAGATGGGATCTCACGGGCATGTAAGGTTTGCGGGTGGAATTAGGTTTTTGGCTCAGATTCCGTAGTTTGGGGGTACGGAGGTATATATAGGAGGAAGAAGTATTGGTGGAGCAACGTTGGGCCCACGAGGGTGGAGGGCGCCCGGGGGTAGGCGCCTCACCTCGGCCCTCCTGGTTGATGTATTGACGAGGGTCCAAGTCCTCCGTCACGCTGCTCCAAAATCACGCTCCCGGTTTCATTCCGCTTTGGACTCGTTTGATATTCTTTTTCCGGAACTCAAATAGGCAAAAAACAGAATTTCGGGCTGGGCCTCCGTTAATAGGTTTGTCCCAAAAATAATATAAAAGTGAATAATAAAGCCCAATAATGTCCAAAACATAACATAATATAGCATGGAACAATCAAAATTATAGATACGTTGGAGACGTATCAAGCATCCCCAAGCTTAATTCCTGCTCGCCCTCGGTAGGTAAATGATAAAATAGAATTTTTGATTGGAATGCTACTTGGCATAATTTTTTCAATGTAATTCTTCTTAATGTGGTATGAATATTCAGATCCAAAGATTCAAGACAAAAGTTTAATTTTGACATAAAAATAATAATACTTCAAGCATACTAACTAAGCAATTATGTCTTTCAAAATAACATGGCCAAAGAAAGTTATCCCTACAAAATCATATAGTCTGGCTATGATCATCTTCACCACACAAAGTATTTAAACCATGCACAACCCCGATGACAAGCCAAGCAATTGTTTCATACTTTTAATGTTCTCAAACTTTTTCAATCTTCACGCAATACATGAGCATGAGCCATGGACATAGCACTATATTGGAATAGAATGGTGGTTGTGGAGAAGACAAAAGGGGAAGATAGTCTCACATCACCTAGGAGTATCAAGGGCTATGGAGATGCCCATTAATAGATATCAATGTGGTGAGTAGGGATTGCCATGCAACGGATGCACTAGAGCTATAAGTATATGAAAGCTCAACAAAAGAAACTAAGGGGTGTGCATCCAACTTGCTTGCTCACGAAGACCTATGGCATTTTGAGGAAGCCCATCATTGGAATATAAAGCCAAGTTCTATAATGAAAAATTTCCCACTAGTATATAAAAGTGATATCATAAGAGACTCTCTATCATGAAGATCATGGTGCTACTTTAAGACAAGTGTGGTAAAAGGATAGTAACATTGTCCCTTCTCCCTTTTTAACTTTTTTTTATTTTGGGCCCTTCTTTTTTTTCGCTCGAGTCTCATCCCGACTTGTGGGGAATCATAGTATCCATAATCCTTTCCTCACTTGGGACAATGCTCTAAAAATGATGATCATCACACTTTTATTACTTACAACTCAACAATTACAACTCAATACTTAGAAAAAAATGACTCTATTGAATGCCCCGCGGTGTAACGGATATGCAATGAATCAAGAGGACATGTATGAAAGAATTATGAATTGGTTTGCCACAAATACAATGTCAACTACATGATCATGCGGCAATATGACAATGATGGATCGGTCATAATAAACAAAACGGTGGTAAGTAGCATGGCAATATATCTCGGAATGGCTATGGAAATGCCATGAATAGGTATGGTGGCTGTTTTGAGGAAGGTATATGGGGGGTTGATACCGGAAAAAGTGTGGGTATTAAGAGGCTAGCAATGGTGGAAAGGGGAAAAAGGCGATAATCCAGGACTCAACATTAATCATAAAGAACTCATATACTTATTGCAAAAATCTACAAGTTATCAAAGCAAAGTATCGCGATGCTCCTAGGGGATAGATTGGTAGGAAAAGACCATCGCCGCCCCGACCGCCACTCATAAGGAAGAAATCAATAAATAAATCATGTCCGAATTTCATATAACGGTTCACCAACGGCATGCTACGGAATCCAAACTTTAACACAAGTATTCTCAAATTCAAAACTACTCAACTAGCATGACTCTAATATCACCATCTTCATATCTCAAAACAATTATCAAGCATCAAACTTCTCATAGTATTCAACACACCATAAGAATTTTTTTTTCTAATCTTGAATACCTATCATAGTTAAAGCAAATTACCATGCTGTTTTGTAGGACTCTCAAAATTAATCAAGTGAAGCATGAGAACAATAGTTTCTATAAAAACAAATTACCATCGTGGTTTAAAAGATATAAGTGAAGGCACTAGAGCAAAACTATATAACTCAAAAGATATAAGTGAAGCACATAGAGTATTTTAACAATTTCCAAATCATGTTGTCTCTCAAAAGGTGTGTACAGCAAGGATGATTGTGGTAAACTAAAAAGAAAAGACTCAAATCATACAAGACGCCCAAGCAAAACACATATCATGTGGTGAATAAACAATAGCTCCAAGTAAAGTTCTAAAACACATATCATGTGGTGAATAAAATATAGCCCAAGTAAAGTTACCGATGGAAGTAGATTAAAGAGGGATGCCTTCCGGCATCCCCAAGCTTTGGATTTTTGGTGTCCTTAGATTATCTTGGGGTGCCATGGCAACCCCAACTTAGGCTCTTGCCACTCCTTGTTCCATAATCCATCAAATCTTTCACCCAAAACTTGAAAACTTCACAACACAAAACTTAAGAAAATCTCGTGAGTCTGTTAGCTAAAGAAAACAAAACACCACTTCAAGGTACTGTAATGAACTCATTCTTTATTTATATTGGTGTTAAACCTACTGTATTCCAACTTTCTATGGTTTATAAACTATTTTACAGCCAACAGAATCTGTCAAAACAGAACAGTCTGTAGAATCTGTAACTAATGCAAACTTATAGAATCCAAAAATTCAGCCAAAATAGGAAGACCTAGACAATTTGTTTATTGATCAGCAGCAATTGAATCAATATTTTATCACGTTCTGGTGATTTTAACAATTATTTTCGTGAACAGAAAGTTTCCGGAATTTACAGCAAGATCAAATAACTACCATCCAAGAAGATCCTAAGGTTTAACTTGGCACAAACACTAATTAAAACATAAAAAACATCTAACCAGAGGCTAGATCAAAGATTTATTCCTAAACAGAAGCAAAAAGAAAAAAACTAAAAATAAAATTGGGTTGCCTCCCAACGCCTATCGCTTAACGCCCTAGCTAGGCATAAAAGCAAGGATAGATCTAGGTATTTCCATCTTTGGTAGGCAATCCATAAGTGGCTCTCAAATAGATTCATAAGGTAATTTTATTTTCTTTCTAGGAAAGTGTTCCATGCCTTTCCTTAACAGAAATTGGAATCTAATATTTCCTTCCTTCATATCAATAATTGCACATCGCTCTAAGGAAAGGTCTACCAAGAATAATAGGACATGAAGGATTGCAATCTATATCAAGAACAATAAAATCTACGGGCACATAGTTCCTATTTGCAACAATAAGAACATCATTAATTCTTCCCATAGGTTTCTTAATGGTGAATCCGCAAGGTGCAAGTTTAGAGAGCAATCATCAAAATCACGGAAACCTAGCAAATCACATAAAGTTTTGGAATCGTGGAAACACTAGCACCCAAATCACACAAAGCATAGTATTCATGATCTTTAATTTTAATTTTAATAGTAGGTTCCCACTCATCATAAAATTTTCTAGGGATAGAAACTTCCAACTCAAGTTTTTCTTCATAAGATTGCATCAAACCATCAATGATATGTTTGGTAAAGGCTTTATTTTGACTATAAGCATGAGGAGAATTTAGCACGGATTGCAACAAGGAAATACAATCTATCAAAGAGAAATTATCATAATTAAATTCCTTGAAAACAAAATAGTGGGTTCATTAATATCTAATGTTTTGATCTTTCAATCCCACTTTTATCAATTTTAGCATCAAGATCTAAAACTCCAAATTTTGGAACGCTTTCTAGGTAAAGGTGGATCATATTCAGTCCCATCATTATCAAATTCATATTGAAAACAAAGATTTAATAGGGACACATCAATAACTTTTAGATCTTCATCTTTATTTTCATAGAAACTAGAAGAACACGCTCACAAAGCAATCTTTCTTAGCACGCATCCTAGCGGTTCTTTCTTTGCACTCATCAATGGAAATTTCATGGCTTTGAGAGACTCATTGATATCATGCTTAGTGGAATAGACCTAAGTTTTAAAAAATCAACATCAAGAGAAATTCTATCAACGCTCCTAGCCAATTCATCAACTTTAAGCAATTTTCTTCAAACAAAGCATTTGGAAATTCTTTTGTGAATTCATAAACTCCTTAACACTAGTTCAAATTCAAAAGGCATTTTATTAAATTTCCATAAGGATTGTTGTAGGAATTACCATAATTATTAGAGGAATTACTAGGATAAGGCCTAGGATTAAAGTTTCTCTATACGTTGTTACCAAAATTATTCCTACCAACAAAATTCACATCCATAGATTCATTATTATTCTCAATCAAAGTAGACAAAGGCATATCATTAGGATTATAAGAAACACTATTAGTAGCAAATAATTTCATAAGTTCATCCATCTTTCCACTCAAAACATTAATTTCTTCTATCGCATGCACTTTTTTATTAGTAGATCTTTCAGGTGCCATTGAGAATAATTAACCATAATATTATCTAGGAGTTTAGTAGATTCTCCTAAAGTGATTTCATAAAAGTCCCGCGGTCAATCCAAAAGATTTCTAGAAGCAAAATTCCAATCCGCATAAAAGATTTGTATAATCATCCACAAATTCAAACCATGAGGGAATTACGTATCATTAATTTCATCCTCTCCCAAGCTTGTGCAACATGTTCATGATCAAGTTGCTTAAAATTCATAATATCGCTTCTAAGAGAGATGATCTTAGCGGAGGAAAATACTTAGAGATAAAAGCATCTTTGCACTTATTCCAAGAATCAATACTATTTTAGGCAAAGACGAAACCAAGCTTTAGTACGATCTCTAAGCTAAAAAGGGAATAGCTTCAATTTAACAATATCATTATCAACATCTTTCTTATTTTGCATATCACACAAATCAACAAAGCAATTTAGATGGGTAGCGCATCTTCACTAGGAAGGTCAGGAATTGATCTTTCATGACAAGATTCAACAAAGGCATTGATTTCCAAGATTCAGATCGTAAGAGGAGCAATCGGAGTGCTAAGGAAATCATTATTTTGGTATTGGTGAAGTCCACAATTTAGTATTATCTTGAGCCATCGTGACAAGCAAGCAATCCAACACGAGCAAACAAGAGACGGGCAAAAGAGGCAAACGAAAAGAGAGGGTGAATAAACGGC
>JAHIAM010017054.1:0-10200 GCA_021605205.1 Aegilops longissima | reverse complement strand
CATGGACAACATGGAATTTGGACAACATAGGGGTCTTGCAACATAATCCATTCAGAGACATGACACAACATGCAAGTACAATAATCTAATGACAATTTCAACTGGTATCTAAAGAAGAACCGGATTACCTTTGCTTCAGATAGCGTAAACACAGGATCCTCCGTCTTCAAATGCAACATTCTTACTTCCTCCAATTCTTGCTTTATAATGTGTGCTAATTCCATAATTAAAGATTACCTCATTCATGGCAGCCACACCATCTTTTTTCGCCTTTAGTAGATCAAGCACTATAATATCTGGTATGACTGCTCTCCGGCGGTGTTGCTCTCCGAATCTACCTATCCGGTAACATGGATGGCGCATCGCTTCCACAAATAGATTCTCGGGTTGTACATTGTGTCCTAGTGTGAACGGCATCTCGAAGGTTTCACCGGACATAAGTAAGAGATAGTTATCGATGATCCAGCAAGAAGCTTACATGGTAAACGACGGACTAATTATTTCGAGCATGGCAAACTATATTTAAATGGTTCAAGCAGCATCACCTTAAAAGAAATTAAAATGGTATGAAATAGGTTAAAGTGAGGTACAACCGCTTATATTTAAGTTGCCAAGGCATCTAAGCAAAGTTGAAATAATTTGAGAAAGCACTTAACAGTTGTGGCCTCATATAAACTACTAAGACAGTCTTGTGATGAAGTTGAGAGGAAAAGTTAAGGACTCAAATGAAATAGGCATGCATTTTTTGACGAGTATATACAGAGTAATACGACATATTGGCCAACTCGTATAACGAACAACAAACAAGCATCCAATCAAGCAATACATGCCTGCATAACTGAACTATTTGTAATTCGTAGGATTACACGCTGAGGCACAAGCCAAAGCAAACCCACTCGCATTACATTTAACATGTACTAAAACACACTGCATTTTACTATATGTTATTGCCGTAGCCTAAGTCAGTTGCTGCAATGTTCTTGAAGATATCGCAAGCATCCCGGTTGCAAATCTAGTTGTTGTAGCTTATTCACGCACATCTATTTAGGTAAAATTAATTTTAATCGCATGCACGGGTCCCAATTGATCATCAATGGTTCATCTAAACTAATGAAAGAATGTGTGTATACACGACAATATATCTGCTTCCTCTATTTTTATGTTTGTTCGAGCCAGCCGACCAAAAGAACAAATATTTTGCTTGATGGGTTACAGCTCCATAATTAATAGAAGCATCAAATTAGTCATGCAACTTGGGAAGATCAAGAACACACAAACAAGTAATGAACAGAGGTTCTGAGCAGTGATGTAATAGCTAGCATCGTAAATGTAGGGTAAAACGAACAAAAGCAAAGGAACCACATGCTAGTTTGCTGATGTGTATTACATAGAGAATATTAAGCAACGATGGAACCAACAGGTGGCATCGTAACAAAACTAAAGCATATTAACTATATGTGCACCGGTATGTAATTTAACACATGTAATATGTTCATCGCTAAGTATGGCCCTGCAGTGCAAGCGTAATAACGCGTCTCATGAAAAATCGAATGATGCCTCAAGAAATTCAAAGGTGCGGTGCTTATGCTAGAAAGTGAATGCAGCGCCGGCCGCTGGATAATAGTACCTGATTCTCGCGCGAGATGGGTATCGTTGTCATACTTGATAGCTAAGGATCGCCGATGGTGCTCGTGCTTGTGTTGCAGTTTGGGCTGGTCGTCATTGCCGTGAAGCTGCTCGGTGCTACGGCTGTGCGCGCTCCGTCGACATACAAGAAAGCTCATCATTGGTAAGTGAACAGCTGCACGATAAAGAGAAAACCAAGGAGTACAAATCGAAATAACTGATGAGGCTGCGGCTACGCAAAGCAGGGCCGGTGGAGTTGAATATGGCGCCCGTGGAGCGGGTCCGGTGCAGTGGACGAAGGCTTCTGGCACGCTGTATAGTGCTTTCTTGTGAGGCAGATCTGCTAGGCTGGGACGAGGGCTTGTATGAAGGCCAGCAAGGGGCGACGAGGAGTCGGGAAGGCCCTACGCGTGGTGGAGGGCGCTGTTACAGATCCGCGCGGTGGACCATGATGGCGTCAAGGAGATCTGAGCGGTGGACAAGCCAACAAGCGGCTCGGTGAAGTGGTGAGTTGGCAGTTGGGGGTTCCAAGGTGCGGAAGGTAGATCCGGTGGTGTGAGGTCCATCATGCAAGTGAGGACTAGATTCAGCGGCTTGCCATGGTTGGGGGTCGAGGAAGGAGGGCTTGGGAAGAATGTTGGGGCAAAGAGGGAAACAATGGAGTTACCAAAGCAGCCCTTTTCCGCTCATGTGGCAGGGTAAACAGAATATCGCAGGCTAAACTTCTCATGCTGCGATATTTCATGTGAGCGAAGTTTGAAAGCTTTTGGCGCCTAAAATTATAAGTATTCTGCTCTCGTACGACCGACTATGATATCATGGTCGATAATTTGTTTGTTTTGCACGTAAAAAATGTGCAAGTTTTGAAAATCAATGTTCCAACTCAAAACTTAGATTGTCCATTCAATTCAAATATGGATCATTGAGCTACACTAGCAAATACCATCATACGTCCAATTCAAATGAAATTCCAAATGTGTTTATCCTAAATATGATGACAAAAGCAAAAATGTGTATGTATGAATAAAGTGGATGATTATAAAGTTTGAACATGCCCAGATGTGTATATCTCTAGGTTTGATATATGAATTTGAAATCACGAAATCCCGGCTTAAAAATGTACCTCCGCTTAAATGAATTACAAAAGCTAATGATGGAGTTTAATTCCAAAATTCCAATCTTAGGTTTGTAATTGGTACATCAAGGTATATCACGATGTTCAAAAGTATCATATCTCATAGTACAAACTGTGAAACAAATGGATCAACCATGAGTGCACAATATCTCAATTACGCTAAAGTCCCTCAAATATAGACACCTCACCTTTATCTCAAGTCAACCCCCCCACCACCACCACCACACACACACACACACACATAGAGAAGTCGCTTTCCCCAAACACCAACACACGAGCACATTAACACCCCTCTCTCTTGTAAAGTCCGGACCCCAACATAGGTCTCTAACACTTTGTCTCTGCATGCACACATCTCTTCCCTCACTCTAGGTCTCCGCTATCTCTCTCTACCCAAGCACACGACTATGTAGAGTGTATATTTCCCATACACACAAAACGTCATCCCAAACGCCTATCTCCCTAGTTATGTGGTTCTCACAAGACTCACCTCACACACCACCCCCACTGCAAACAAGCACACTTTGTCTCCTTGTGCACCACTCTCCTCTTTCTATCTCTCCCACATGCGACCCGCCCTACCTCCTTCCCTGATACATATATGTCGTGACTCTTGCATAGCTCCCTAATGTATAATCGCTCTCGATTTCAGACATTGTTCTCACACCATCTATTCTAGATCTCTCATGAAGTCCCTATCACACACACGATGACTCGCTGCCTTAAGCTCCGCTCATAGGCCAATTTCGGACAACATCAACATTGTCTCCCTATCTATACGCCCATTTATGGACACAAACTCTCTCTCTCTCTCTCTCTCTCTCTCTCTCTCTCTCTCTCTCCTCTCGCTCTCTCTCTCTTAGCTCTCTCTTTCGCCTCACACCCCTCTCCCACACACACACACACTGATGTCTCTTCCAAATAGTCCGCTTCCCCCGCCTGCACCTGCGTATATCCCGCATTACTACACATGTCACACCATTCCCCTTCCTTTATACTAGGTTTACATCATCGTGGTCTCTATTCCACGTACACTCTCTCCTCTCACACACAAACACGCTGCACAAACACACACAAACACGCACAAACACCCATTTATCTCGATCCTCATCTCTCCCTATGTCCGCATGTGTATCTCACACACTCACTCTAATTATGTATATGTGTCTCCACGTTACACAACACAAAGCCCCATGTACATGTCTCTCTATCCTCCACACACATAGACACAAAGAATCTGTATCATTGCCTCTACTTCTAACATATCACACACGCACACTGCTCTCTCTCTCGCAAACACTCATCAAGGGTTTCCTGCTGAATAACTTACCGCCTATTCATCAACAGTCGTGGCAAGACGGTGAACACGAGACGTGAAAAGAATAAATCTACACGTGCTTAGACCACCTAGTATGACTACTAGGACTAGAGCAAGCCAAAAAGCACGCCACCACCCCCTCCCTTGTCGGCGACGGAAAATCTTTGTTTTACACAATGAGAAGTCATTGTGCTAAGGCCCCACATGCCGAGGCGCTGAATAGAATGTAGATGCTAGTTTACGGAAGCAAGTATCGATAATACGCTGTATCTCCATACTTATATTTCTTCTATATAAAAACCGAGGTTGGTGATGATGGTGCACGGTGCCATTCAGTAATATAGACCGTCCGATCTATATCCGACTGGATGGAAATTAAACTAAAAGATACCCGCACCTCTCCACATTTGCGCACAAGGCCTTCCTCGCTCATCCTATATCCAACAAACCTCATTGTTGAGCAATTAAGAAAGGAAGTCTCGAACAAATCGGCCTGGTGGCTGCCACGGCTAATCCCCATGCCTCCGCCAGCCCACCACCAACCACCACCACCCCCACTCCTCTTCACCTTATCTCATATTTCTTGAGATATCATTAGTTTTACACATGGGATTACTCCTGCAAGGGTCAATCACAACAAGTGTTTTATAAAAAATGTATCTTGATGTTCCGCAATGCACGGATCTTGCTAGTACTCTTACACAAGACTAAGTTGGTGATGATGGTGTGTCTGCCATCCGTCAAGCTTCTAACCATTAGATCTACATCTAACATTGTGAGGTAAGTTGCTGCTTTTCTCACCAACATCCCACTTGTCTACCAATCTGGCAGTAAAACCCATAATTAGTATCTAAAACCAACCACATCCCTCCCTCGACCTCACCAAAGCAGCCTGCTGAATATATTCTAATTGAAACATATGTATATCAAAATTAGAGTGTTTTGTACCAAGTTTGTGAATAAGTATTATTCTAATTATGATTCGTTGTAACGGACATGAACATTGCTAGTATTTCCAACCATGCATTTTTTTCCTAGTATTCCATAGTTTCGAGTTTTCCATCAAGATATTAGTCACCATGGTTGATATTTACTTTCAATCATGTACACATATGCACTATGTAACTAGCCTTGCTTATTGGCTTCCAAAGCTTAACTTTCACTCCTACTTACAATATGTAGAGTATTTAACAAAAACTACCACTTTCAACCAGCCCTAGGAAGAATCTATTGTACAAAATAGCAAAACATACCCAAAATTTCTTAATCCACGCCTAAAACTACTACCTAGTACTCTACCGATTAGGTTCGGTTAAACCCATTTATGATGTGGTTGGCCCACACGTCTGCGCCGGACGAGGCAGCTTAAACCAACACATTTTGTTTGACCTGGACACGAGGGACCCACATCCGACCTTCTATCCTCGTTATTCCCCTCAAATCATTATTTTCCCCGAACATTACTTCAAACAGATCGATGCGTGTTCGCTTGTGCCGCGGTGATGAGCGCCGTTACCGCCGCAGGGACGGACGGGGTACGGCCATGGCCGGGTCGCTCCGCAGACGGTTGGTGGCTGGCCCGAGCGTGACTCATGAGCGACAGCAAATCAGCATCAACCGCCTCTTCGCCGAGCCAGACATGGTTGGTTTTAGCGCTGAAGTCAGCATTTAGCAAGTTACACGGGCGTTGTTGTGCCAATCTAGTTAGGGCAAACCGCAAAGTATAAGCACCTGGATGAAGAGCTATTGGCTTTGCTACTGCCGTTAGCTTGCGACGGAAACGGCATCTGGGCTGCCGCGAACATGGCTCCAGACCGCCGGGCGATTTTGACTCGCTTTCTGCCGCCATGTAGCTGCGCCCCATGTAATGAGGATGACTAGGTGGACGGGCCGAGGTAGGAGGTCACTCGAGGATTTTTGTTGGTAGAATACAGTGTTGATAAGGTAGTCTTATCTTAAGTCCTGCCACATATGCAAGTAGTAGTTTCTGGCATTTTAGTGGTTTCTTGCATTATTAGGGGTTTTGTATAAATGTACATTACTAGCTTATAAAAGGTGATTCTAGGTTGCAGTACTCCAACGCTAGTACTACTAGTGGTCGCGGGAGTGTATACCTCGCTTTGTGGGTTCGATCCCTACAACGCACGGCGGCCTTTTTTAAAAAATAGTACTACTACACTTTGCTGAGCCATATTTTACACGGGTAGTTTGAGTTTTGAAGTCGAACGACGGCGCCCCACAATCTGGGTGCACGACAGCCTAGCCACGTGACGGGTTTTCTTCCCAAGATCCCGTGGCTCGCGTTTCGCTTCTAGCCGCACCTCGCTTGCAGCTTCTCATCACTAGTAGCATATTTAAACTAGCGCCCCAATTAAGCCCGAGGAGCCGGAAAGTCGCGGGCATTGGGAATCGGCAATATGGCTCCGCACGTAAAGCTCTACTACTACTCAGAGCTTGTATGCTGACGCATGGACTTCACTCCATTATCGGCTCTACTATAAAAGAAATTCTCTTGACGTGTTTTTTAAACGGAGGCATCCTGCTTATCACCTATACTTGCGAATTCTGCTTATTGAGCATGTATATTGTTTTTTCAGGTCGAGTAAGTTTCAACTCGGTGCATCGCCCAGGTTGGTTTTGTTTTAATAGGCCCAGCCTATGATGACAACGGCACAAAGATCCAGCAGGTATTCATCGCCTCGCCCAGCGTTAGTTATATTTTGTCTTACAACATCCGAGGCGGTTTTTTTACTCAATCAAACACACGACTTAGTTCTATTTTTCTCTTGAAACGCATGTCCTACATCCGCTTTTCTAATCTCTACCTATAGTTTTACTAGTTCATATACATATCATTATATTGAAAACACATGAAATTCCCTTTTCATATTTACATCCTTATTTTTTGTTGTTTTTCCCACCCATCTGATTTTTAACCATCGGTTTTCCTTAAACCAACTCAATTGTCCCACGCCTTATTTGCTCACAAAAACAAAACGATTTTTTGGCAAATCAATAAGTTCTAAAAATGTTTATCATTTCGATTACACAGTTCGACTCCACCAAATATGCAAAATAAGGTTGAACTTTTGACCGTGGTCCTGGGCAGAAAATGGATGTAACAAATTACTTAAGAATTAGCAAATGGGCTGCAAATTATAAAAATAGCAAATGGGCTTTACGTTGTCCGCCAAGATTGGAGGCTGACTTGTGGGCCTAGCAAGTTCATGCGCATACAAGGTTTCGCAAAAGAAACTTAGTCAACAATCGACTTACTAGTACGAATCGTAGATGTCCATCTAACGGAATCGGCTTCTTCGCTTCGATCTTCCCGCCTCACCACTCCAAACCAGCTGCTGTCGAACCGCTTGTTCTCGCCTCCCGTGGCCGGGAAGGCGGGTAGCCTCACGGCCCCATCATACTCACATCCTCGCATGTCTATCCTCTACTCACCCACACCTCCTCGTTATTTTCCGCGACGAACGAATCACTCAACCTCGATTTCCACTGCAGTAGCCACGCGTCTTCCCGGCCTGTCGCTCCTTCAGAGGCCTCGCTCCGTCCACCACCCTGGTGTCTCTCCAAGGCGTGGTCAACGGCGTCCATCCAACGGCCGAGTGCTTCTTCAACCTCCGTCTTCTTGCCCCACCGCCAAAGCAGCGCGGTCATGCAGATGCTCCGCTCTCCTGGGTCGGCATGTGTTGCCGCTGAGGCCTCACCGCCCCATACTACTCCCACCGCTGGCCAGGCCATCCCTCCACTCACCCACTTCGTTATTCTGGCGGCAACGCAGCCTCACACCACAGCCAACCAAGGAACCTCGTGTTCTTCCCGATGGGCATCCACCGCGCTTTCCCGCCCGTTGTCCTTCCTAGGCCTCAGGGTTCCTGGCGCCAGCGTGGTCAATGGTCAACGACCACTTCCATCGAAAAGAGTACTGTACTTGAGAGGCTGATACCGCGCCCACGCAGCCGCAAGGAAGTGCCTTATTACATGCAAATAATTATTCCTCCACTGACAAATGAGGACCCACGGACGGGCCACCAAGATTTCACGTAAAATATGTTTCCAACGATCGCCGGGAACCACCGGACGGGCCACCATATTTCGCGAAAATAATGTTTGCCCTCGACCTGGGACCCACCAGACGGACCAATCAGATTTCGCAAAAAACGTCTCATGCCGCTCGACCCACCGAAGTGCTCCTTATTACGCACGTAAAAATGAATACTCCCTCGCTAGCGGACCCACCATGGTCGGAGGCTGACTAGGGCATACTAAGTTGACGGGACGGAGGGCTTTGTCAACTTAGTCAATATGAACGATTCTAGCTCCAAAGGACGACGATGTCCATCCAACGGTCGCTATGCTTCTTCAATCTCTACTCTTCCTCGCTCCACCTGCCAAACAAGTGCCGCGGACTGCCGCTTCCTCCCCTCAGCCGCAAGTGCGCCAAGAGCCTCACCGCCCCACGCATTCCCATCGCTGGCCTAGCCATCCCTCTACTCACCCACACTCGCTGTTATTCTCCGCGACGGCAGATTTAACCAAGAAACCTCAGAGAGTCGATTCTCCGCTGGGAAACAACTTCCAGTCTTCCCTCGCCCACATCGCCCCTTCCTAGGCCTCGCGCTGCCCACCGCCTGGTGTTTCCAGAGCTCGTCAATATGGTCAAGAACCGATATGCATTCAAGTGGATCAGACGTGGAGAGACCGACATTGGTCCACGGTCGCACGCAAGGAAATGCCTCCTTATTACGCCAAAAATAATGATTCTCCGCCGACATCGGGACCCACCAAAAGGCCTTCAGATTTCGTGAAAAACGTTATCGCCAATGCGACATTCTGACCCACCAGCTATATCTTCGCAAGGAAGTGTCTCCTTATTACGACAAAAATGAATACCTCCCGTTAGCTGGGACCCAAAGATAGTGGCATGACTTAGGGCCTACTAAGTTGACGGGACGTAAGGGCTTTGTCAACTTAGTCAATATGCACGATTCTAGCTCCAAAGGACGACGATGTCCATCCAACGGCGTAGTGCTTCTTCAACCTCGGTCTTCTTTGCTCCACCGCCAAACCAGCGCCGGTTGTGCCTCGTGTCTCCGCCCCCGTGGCGTCAAGGAGGCGGAGGCGCCACCGCCTCTACTACTCCCACCGCTGGCCGACCATCCCTCTACTCACCCACACCCCATGTTATTCTCGGCGACGGCAGCCTCATGCCGCAGCGAACCGTTGAACCTCGATTTCACTGCGGCATCCATCGCCGCTGCCTTCCCGACTCGCCGCCCCTTCCTAGGCCTTTGCCATTGTCCACCGCCTCGTGCTCTCGGCGCGCGTGGTCAACGTGGTCAAGGAACGGCTTCCATCGGACATGGACCGACGCGGAGAGGCCGATACCGGTCCACGGCCGCAGCAAGGAAGTGCCTCCTTATTATGTGCAAAATAATTATTCTCCACCGACAACAGGACCAAACGGACGGGCCACCGATTTCACTAAAAATGTTTCGATCCGGGACCCACCACATCATTCGTGATGCAAGGAAGTGTGTCCGCAAAAAATTATTCGCTTCTAACCGCCGACCCACCTACATCTTCGCACGCAAGCGAAGTGCGCCGCAAAAACAAAACGACTTCCGACGCGGACCCACTAGCTACATCTTCGCAGTAAGGAAGTGCCCGATCCGACCCACCGGTCGGCGTATGTAGTTGTCGCTCGGTCGACGTACGCATATACGGTCGGCGTAGAGGCGCCGACGACGTCATAGTAGAGGCGCCGACGTAGTAGTAGAGGCGCCGCGACGTAGCATGTACACGCACGTACAGCCGACGAGGGTGCAAGAAAGAAAATACGCCAGCGCATTATACGGCAGGGTCTCAACGCTACCGCGAACGCATATGGTTGGGTCGTAACGGAGAAACAAAGATCGCGGTGTTCATGGGGAGCCAACCGCCGGGTCAACCAACGGGTCGGTTCATCGGGAGGGCTTGGACGAACAGCGATGGAAACGAGGTTCGCGCATCGCACAACGGAGGAAACGGACCTCCCACGCTCGTAACGGGTCCTATTGATCGATGGGTGTGGCGCATCGAAAGCAGAGAAACGGACTCCTCACAACCG
>JAHIAM010017051.1:0-20986 GCA_021605205.1 Aegilops longissima | reverse complement strand
CTGTCGGGCGCCTTTGGGAAGGCCCCTTCATCATCAGCAAAGTGTCGGGCAACGACTCCTACTACCTGATCGACGCCGTAAGCCCCGAGCACGCAAGAGGGACGACCGCAAAGAGACGGAACGGTTATGGAATGCAAATCTTCTCCAAGATTTTACAGCTTGATGCAGATGTACTACGCTACCTTTTGTGTTAAAGTATTAAGACTTTGGCTTCTGAGACGAGCTCGGGACTGCCCTTTTTGTTATCTCAGATGATAAGAATTATGCCTTCGAGTATGTTACTCTTGTTATGTCGCTGGCACCGGGTTCGACTAGTCGGCCCGGGACTCGCCGCTTTGCGCTTATGAAATGCTTCCTGCAATGGACAAGTAGTGTCGGTGCCTAAGCCGCCTCGTCAGCCGCAGCTCAGAGAGCGATGCTTTGGTGGGTGAGTAAGGAAAATGGCGCCTACATGAAAAATTGCTAAGGACCCAAAGCATAAACATAGCTTAAGCCGCTTCAGCCCTTCTTCGCAAAGTCGACTCTTGTGTGGTCGGCTTGCCGCTTTCTATCCAACTTGTTAAAAGACTCTAAAACGTCAAGTACTTGCCTTCCCAAGAGTAGCGAAGCACTTGATCCAAGCGGCAGTCCAGAGCGTTGTCCGACCGGCAAGGCGGCGATTGTTTAAGGCGGCAAAGGACAAAGCCATAAGAGTAACGAAAAGAAAAGATAGAATTAGGATAAATATTTACATAGCAGAGGCCTCGGCCAACCTTCGAGCATAAGTTCAAAATACGCCAAGGGTGGAATTAAAGCGACTAACAAGTTTTTCAAAGACTACTAAAGCAGGTAAAATAAAGGCAAGACGGCAGCCTAGGAAGCGGCAGACGGGTTTGAGGGCCGGAGGAGACGGCGTAGGCGCCGCGGCCGGTCTGGGTAGTCTCGCTTGATCATCTCCGGCGGTAGCCGCCCGGGCGGGCTTGTTGCTGGAGGTGCGGTCGAGCTGAGGCTGGTCACCCGCCTGCCTTCTAGCGCCTCGCCTCACCTCCGCCCTCCGCCGCCTTTCCTCTCGGCGCTGGAGCCGATCACTCCGCCGAAGTCTCGCTATAATCTGGGTTCATCCTCAACCACTCCGGGCGGCGCCTCGCTGTCCTCAGCCCGCCAGGACGTAAGATGTTGGTGTCCAGATAGTCGGCGATCGCCACAGACGCCAATAAGGGCGCCTTCCATAGCTAGTAGCTCCGCTGGGCCTTCGACCGAACGCTGCCAGCCGCCCAGATCCAGCCCTCGGATACCACGCTTGACGAATTCTAAGGCCCGACGCTGGCCCAGTCCGACGGGAGTGCATAACCAGCATGTCCGCCACAGGGCAGCACGCCTGGGCGCCACATTGAAGCCGCGAGATCCGAGCAGTCGCCGTAGACGCAGCCTCGGCGTCGTAGCTGCTCGCCAAGGGTCTGGGGCGCGGCAGCACCCCACACCATTTGCCTTCTGCGCCGCAGTAATCAGCCTCGATGGCTTGATTGGCCTCTCTGGCATGGGAAGAATTCTGCCAAGACGAAAAAAGAAGCAAGTCAAAACCAGGAGTCAGCCTTCACCGGTCACCGCTGAAAGAAAGAAAGTAAAGAAATCATCATTTACGATGTCTCGATTTCATAGAAGCCGGAGGTCAGCTGTGCCTCCTTGTCGGGTCCAAGAGGAGCGCCGCTTTCAACTCGGCCAGAGAGCATCCTCTTCTTCTCCTACTTCTCCAAGGCTTCTTCTTAAGTAGCTCCCTTTGTCTGCTTAGCTCGCGAGCAAGCAGGGTCGCGCCTCACAAGCGAGCTTGCTGCACTCCTCCCCTTGGCCTCATATGCGTGTCGGCCTCCCCAGCTGCTGTCTGGAGAGTGCCATGGCCCTCAAGAATAAAAAGGAAAAGGATGTTAAGTCGCCAACTAAGAAGGTCGCTGGGAAGATCCGCCCGATCGCAGCTAGCCGGTCTGAATCTCGGGACTATAGACACCACGGAGAGCTTAGCGCCTCACGAAGAAGAAAGAAGACTCACCCCTGCCTCGACAAGTCGGGCGTCCGCTTGCCTAGCTCCTCAACATTGGCGGTGTAAGGCAGTGACGCGGAGGTTGTGATACTCCCTGTGATAAGCATTTCCAGACAAAGGTAAATATTTGAATTCGATGATGGAGTTCTGAGCCCGCCAAAGAGCCTGGCCCAAACTCGGGATTACACCTGGTGCACTGCGCTTCCTGTACAGAGAAGAACAAGAAAAACAAACTCAAAGAAGAAAGCATACCTGGCGGCGGTTCATGACGCCAAAGCTTTTGGTGAAGCTTCGATGGCGCCGCCTCTGCTCGAACCCTCACCGAACGCCCGTGCGTTACCGGTCTCAAGGGCCGGTGCCGCCTCGCACTCCACCCAACAGCGCGCCGCTTGTCGCCGGCGCTCTCGGATGGCCGAGCCACGGCTCCCGTCTCCAAGGGGCGGGCGCCGAATCGCCTTCTCGAGACGGGCGCACAATCAGCGAGGCAACTTGAAGGAGCAGCTTCGCCACGGCCTCATCTTTCAGCCTGCGCACCGGCGGGTCCGTCGCTGTTTACCTGCTGCGCTGGCCTTGCATCGCCGGGAGGCGGCGGTGGCGGCACGGCCATGCCCGGACATGGAGGTCTCGCCTTCCTCTCCATGATGGGGAACTCGCTGGCGGGTCCCTCCGCCCCGCCCCATTAACTCCGGGCGGCGGCGGGCGCTGAACTCGGCGGGTGACGAGTAACGCCGATTGAGGCGCGACGCCTCCTCGGCTCGGGCCGCTTGCCGTGAACGCGGCTTCGGGTCTCATCCAGCCTTCCGGGCAGAGGCCGCCGCTTTTCGGCCGCCGCCTTCTCCAAAGGGGTGGCTTCTTCCGCGCGCTTCTCCCAAGCGATTCCGCTTCCGCCGCCCCGGAGGTCGGGGCGGGCTCAATCCGCCGAGTAGTGGCGGACGCCTCGCCGAATTCTATGACTCGGAGGCAGCGCACTTCTAAGGTAAGGGGAGATCCGACGAGGGAAGACGGTAAAAGATTTGGACAAGATTCACCGAAGAAAACAAGACCAAAGCGGAAGCACTTACGCTGAGACCAGTGATGCGGCTTTTTCACTTCCTTGCGGAAGCGGTTATTTTTATGATCGCTTCTCTTCCCGCTTGGTCGCGCGGCCGCCCCTTGAACTTCTTCGACCGCCGCCAAGCAAGATCGGCTCGCCCGGCGCTTCTTCACACTGACTTACTCCAGTCGCCAAGAGGAATCTGCGGGTCTGGGCCAACCTTCTCGGTTGGTACACGGGCGACTTCCCTCTCCTCTCATCTTCAGCTACCGGCAAAGGTAGCCGAGGGCCTGAAGTCGCCAGCCTCCTCCTCCTCCTTTCGGCGTTGCCCATCGCCGCTTCCAAGTCAGGGTCGCCGACGCCGCCTCCGCCTCGGCCGGGGATTTAACTCACGGGCTGGCCCCTGTGGTGCCGGGCTGAAGGCTGTATGAGGGGTTCTAACTCAAAAACAAAAAGATCGTAGGTCGGATTCGCTAAAAGAAAAACAAAAGAGGAAAAGAGACGACTTACCACAAAGCGGTGGTTACATGAGAGGCTCCTCCCTGCGGAACCTGCTAACTACCGTGAGATTGCAGTTCGCAATGTAGTTCACCGTGTCCGCCACTCCTCCGCTATAAGGCATGTCCTTGGAGCACAGCCGACTGTCTCGATGGCCGCCTATCCCATGATCGATGAGGTCGTGGCCTTGAGCGAAGGATTCATGCCACCACGGCGGCGGCCAGCAGGTTGGCCCTCATTCAAGCCTCCCGATCACAAGTACAATTTGAGTCGCCATGACGGCAAGCGCGCGCCAGAAGTAGTCAAGCCCTTTTGATCGGTGGGACCAGCTGGGCGCTACTCTCACAAGACGCTCAAGCCAGAAGGCGCAGATTGACCCACCACCTTTCGAGCGACTTTTCTTCACATAGAAGTAGGATCGCAGCCACATCTTCACCGACTTGATCAGCAAATGGTGGGAAACGGGCTGTTGGGCCATCGATCTCCGTGATCGCGTGAAGGTGCCGAGATAGAGTCGGCACGCCGGGCGACGTAAAGGTGAAAGCTTGACTGGAAGAATTCCCATAGCTTGACGGGTGGGGAGAACGCCGAGGAAGCCTTCACACAAGGTGGCGTAAGGCAGCCAGCAGCACCAATCGAGGAGTCCCGGATTAGGGGTGTCTGGATAGCCGGACTACCATCATCGGCCGGACTATCATCGGCCGGACTATCGCCATCGACCGGACTCCAAGATTATGAAGATACAAGATTGAAGACTTCACCCCTGTCCGGATGGGACTTTCCTTGGCGTGGAAGGCAAGCTTGGCGATACGGATATGTAGATCTCCTACCATTTTAACCGACTCTATGTAACCCTAGCCCTCTCCGTGTCATATAAATCGGATGGCTCTAGTCCAGTAGGGACACAACAACAACCCTTACAATCATACCATAGGCTAGCTTCTAGGGTTTAGCCTCCTTGATCTCGTGGTAGATCTACTCTTGTAAACATCCACAATATCAATATCAATCAAGGTGACGTAGGGTTTTACCTCCATCAAGAGGGGCCCAACCTGGGTAAAACATCGTGTCCCTTGTCTCCCGTTACCATCCGCCTAGACGCACAGCTTCGGGACCCCTACCCGAGATCCGCCGGTTTTGACAATCAAATTGGTGCTTACATTGAGAGTTCCTCTGTCGCCACCGATAGGAAGGATGCTCTCCCGCCTTAAAGGACGGTATTTTCGCCAAAGGAGCCTTTGGTCACCGCCAAACTATCCGCTAGGTGGTTTTCTTATGACCGCCTCGTCCGCCACCGCTCGACAATGACCTCTCAAGTGGTCAAAAGCAATTTTCACGCTCAGCTCGAATTCGCCGAAGGTTGATCCAATAGAGCTCTCGTCAGTAAACGAAGTTCTGGATTGCATCGCCGCTCGGGAGTCGCCATGATTACAATCAGATTGGGGTTAAAACCGATCCGAGAGAGATTAACTTCCCTGTGTCACCCACCACGCTAGTGGTAGAGGAACAATGCGGCGACGCTTCCTCTGTATTGAAAACTAGTCATGTCCGGCTCCCTTGACCCCCCATGCCGGATTCTCCGTGAGGGACGGACTTTGATCAAGCACTCGAACTTAAAGTCGCATCGGACTGCACTCGCTGGACAACGCCCAGCAATCCAAGCTTCCAAATTTGGAAACTTCTCAGCCGAGCCTTGAGATGGGTAGGGTTCCGGACTTAATTCCACCCACCCGCCTGCACATATGCGATCTATCTCTAATCCAAGAAGAGCCCGCCGAGACAAGACATCACTAATGGGCCAGATTCCTCCTGGTTATGGACAGATAAAGGACCGCCGAGAGGAAATCTCAATCTCATTTTTTTTGCAATAATTGCACGGATTTAGGAATCTTGAACACCGCCACCGTCAGTGGAAATTACACGCTCGCCGACCTGAGCCCATAGTACGAAAGTACTGTATGGCGATAGAGAGTTTCCTGACAACCAAAATTAGTTTTGGGACAATCCGCCCCGAATACAACCCTAGTCCGCAAATAAAAGGGTGCATTACACTGTGGCACCAGATCTAAAAACCAAAAAGAAAAACCCCATAAAGGGCACGGAACTGCATTTAGAGGGATGGCTCAGCCGGACCCTCGTAAAATTCATTAAGATGTAGGCGCCATTCCCAACACATAGCCTTCGAAGCATGTTGATATTACGGCAGGGGTGCAAAAGTGGAGAGGAGCTTCTAGCCCTAAAACCACTCCAACAACATCGGTACGGTATCAACAGTCTTCGAGACTTTCGTGATCAAATAATATGCGAAACGAATAACCGCAGCCTTCGCCAAGTCTACCAAGTAGCAACAACCAATCCATGGAGCGACACACCATCACCTTCAACGCCAGCGATTTAACCTAAATTCCAGACAGCCCGAGCTCCAGCCAGACCGGTACTTAGTCCAATAGTAGACGGCGGCCGACTTACAAAAGTCCTCATGGATGGCAGCAGCGGATTAAACCTCATCTACGAGGAAACCCTTCAAAAATGGAAATAGACTGGAGCCGCATTGAGGAAAGCAGCACAACCTTTAGAGGAATAACCCTTAGCCGGAGGCGCTTGCACAGAAAAAATCACACTCCATGTGGTATTCGCTCACCGACAATTACAGATCCGGAAGAAGTCACGCCCAAGTGGCCCTGCTCAACAGCGGATATCACGCTTATATTAGGACGAGAGGCATTCACAATTTTTCAAGCCGCACTTATTACGGGTACATGAAGCTCAAAATGCCGGGCCCGCGGAATAATCACTCTCGTTAGTGATCCGACATAGCACTGCCGCCGAAAACAAGACAGCCGCATTAGCCTTAGAGGCACTATCCAAGCCCTAGCGGCAGAGGGAACTCACCGCGCTGGCGCCTCACGGTGAATAGGGACGATGTGATACCGATAAGAGATCCAAGTCCACCTCCTTAAACCAGCAGATGAAATAGTAAAATTCCAGGTCCACCTAACGGATCTTACAAAGACGGCCTCCATCGGGCAACAATTGAACCCCTGATGTAGACGCCAGACCACGAGAATTCCTTCGAAAATTGGGACATTTTGCCTGGCACCCTCGGATATGCCCGAATCCCACGCAGATTGGCGTAACACAGCCTAAACATCCTAAAGGATTCAAGCCGCAGTTAACAGCTCTTCGACGATATTCTCCAACCGAAAAGACAAGCATGGGAGAAGAGCTAGCCAAACTATTGGAAGCCGGATTCATCCGAGACATCAAGCATCCGGATTGGCTAGCAAACCTGGTAATGGTACCAAAGAAGGACAAATCTTTACGCTTATGCGTCGATTTCAAAGACCTAAATAAAGCCTGCCCAAAGGATCCCTTCCTCCCTCAAGATCGACCAAATCATCGATGCCACTGCAGGCACGCATTCATTGTGCTTCCCGGACGATACTCCGCTATCATCAAATCAAGATGGCGTAGCGGATCAAGCCGCAACGGCATTCATTACTCCATATGGACCATTCTCGCTTCAACACGATGCCCTTCGGACTTAAAAAACGCCGGCAATATCGTCAGCGCATGATTCGTAGACATGTTTGGCTACCCAGATCGGCAAAACAGTAGAGGCATATCGAGACGACGAGTCGCCAAACTAAACACGCCGAAACTCTAGTAGACGCACTTGAGGCTCACATTCGACAAACCTCGTAGCATATGACATCACACCTGAACCTGAAAATGCGCCGGCGCACTCAGCTGGAAAGCTGTCGGGCTTCATCAGATCCGTAGAGGAATTGAAGCAAACCCAGCCAAGATCCGAGCTCAGAACAGCTAGATATCCCAAAAGACCTCAAGCAAATACAAAATTGATCGGTGCGGGCGGCTCTAAGCCGCTTTTATCTCTCGCCTAGGAGAAAAGGCATTACCCTCTATCGCCTCCTTAGGGCGCATCAACACTTCGAGTGGACGGATGCTGCCACCGCCGGACTCAAGAAATAAAGGCCATATTGGCAAAAATCCGGCCTCGCTGCGCCTCAACCTGGGCTAACCAATGTTGTTATACATCGCAGCAACGCATCAAGTTGTAAGCGCCGCACTCGCCAGTCGAACGAGAGAAAGAAGGGCATAAATTCCTCTTAAAAACCAGTATACTACGTATCCATCGTGTTAACCCCCGCAAGTCCTGCTACCCGCACTATCGTAAGATAGCATACGCTGTGTTCATGGCATCCCGGAAGCTTAGATACTACTTTCAAGAGTGTTCGATAACAAGGCCTCAAGTACCACTTAACGACATTATAAACAACCATGACGCGACGCTAAGTAGCTATAAAGTCACAAGTTTGGCAACTTTATCGCTGAATGGATCAAGTTTAACTCCCTAAGAGTACGGCGATACTCCAATTGGATTATGCACTTCGACGGCTCTAAATGCTAGCCGGATTGGGGTCTGGCGTTTATTGACGCCCCCGACCGGGGACATAGTCCAATACGCATTTCGATAATGTACACGGACTCCAATAACGCAGCCGAATAACACGAGGCCCCTTTACATGGTCTCCGGATGGCAATCTCTATGGGCATTCAACGCCTAGAGGTGCACGGGATTCAAACTCGCAATATCCCAAATAAACGGAGACTTTGACGCCAAAGATCCGAAATGGCAGCATACCGCAACGCTGTCCTAAAATGTCACCCGGTTCAAGGACTTGAATTCCATCACGTAGTCCGGATAATAACCAAGCCGACGACGATGGCACGCATCGGGCGAAACGCGACGCTGTCCCTCCTAATATCTTCCCCGAACGGCTCTTCAAGCCATCCGTGATTATGGGAAGAGGAGTCCGAACTAACAAAACCGGAACAAGCCGCACTAACCGCCGATTCAGCCGATGAGATATAGCACCTTCCGCCTACTTACATATAATGGCAGTAATTGCCCTGCGGACAGAATCCATTCCTCGCCTACTTGCTTAGGCAGGAGCTTCCTCAAGACCAAAATGAGGCCCGCTGCATTGTCCGGGCGATCTAAAGCCTACAAGGTCTATGAGGGAGAACTTTATAAGAAAAGCTACAACCGGAGTCCTTCAAAGGTGTATTCAAGAGGAAGGGCTAAACCTCCCGCTGAAATTCATGCCGGATTAGGAGGGCACCACGCCGCAGCTCGGCCCTTGTAGGAAAGGCATCCGTGACAGGATTTTATTGGCCGACGTCCGAGACGCATGCTCGTGGGACTTAGTCCAAAGATGCGCTGGTTGTCGCTCTTTGCTAATCAGAGCCATATGCCACCCACCGCCTCAAAACTATACCCATTACTCGGCGCGTCATGGGTCTGGGCTTGACATGGTTGAACTAATTTAAAGGGGGACCCACAAGCAAAGGTACCTATTGGTCATGGTGGATAAATTCACCAAATGGATGGAGACTGCATCAACCCGTTAAAACGGCAGAGTCCGACCAGTGATAGACTTATATCCGGTACATCGTTATGGTGTCCCCACAAAGATCATCACCGATAACGGCACAAACTTCACCGCCGATGAGGTTAAAACATGGTGCAAAATATGGGTATCAAGCTCGACACGCTTCAGCCTATCATCCTCAAACCAATGGTCAAGTGGAACGAGCAAATGGTCTAATAATGAGCGGCATCAACCTGCACTAGTGCGGTCCTTACTAAACCTGGACACGACTGGGTAGAGGAGCTCGACAGCACTGGGGGCTGCGACAACGCCAACTGCATCTACCAATTTTCACACCATTTTTTATGGTACATACGGCGCAGGTTAAAGTTTTGCCTCGCGGACATAATCCATGACTCACCTCGAAAAGTAGCGTACGAAGAAAGAGAGGCCGAGTTGGATCGGCAGGACAGCTTGACGCGATTGAGGAAGAACGCGGATGTCGCCCAAGGCTCGCCTGCGCATTCTATCAAGAGCAGGCTCAAGATATCACAACAGAGAAGTACGGGCCAAGACTTACAACGTTGGCGAACTGGTTCTACGCTCACGACAAGAAAAACGACAAGCTCAAGCCCAAATGGGAAGGCCTCTTCATCATCGATCAAGTCCTGATCAAGCGGAGCGCATCGCCTACTTAAATGCATCGGATAGCCAATTTTCGCCGAACCCATGGAACGCAGCCCGCCTCCGAGATTCTATGTTCAGGCCGGATGAGAGTTCGCCCCTTTCCCCGGCCCAAATTTTTTTTCTTTTTCAGCTGCCTTTTGTTTATCTTTTTTCTCAACCTATTCATCCAAGCCTTAAAGTATTCACCGCTAACGTCATACACAGAATTGATGTGCTATCCGTGACTCATTATACCGGGGCTTCCTTACTTTAAGCTTAATTATAAGGGCTTTACATGCAGCACATGTGTCAAACCTCCACATGTACCTTTTATTCACCATTATATGCATCGACATGACTGAAGTTAAGCCACAAGCTGGGTTGCTCGCCCTCGTGCTTACTCCCTCACGCTCCCGATTGTTCTGGCTAGGAGGTAAAGGGAGCACCTTCAGACGATTGGTACAGCCGGGTCACCGGATGTGTACCTCGGGACCGGTGAAGCCGAAGTTAGCGCTCTAAGGGAATATTCGGTCTATGACTTAAAAGACTATTTTTTATCCACTTATTTATCTGCCTCTCAGATGTTTTTTCTGCTTTTTTCGCAAGTCCCGACATGCACTTTAGGGCATGCCATTTCGTGAGAGGAAAGGAAACCCTTAACGGAACTATTCTCCCGGAAGATGTTTTCTACTACCCATGGTACTTAGTGCGTAACCGGCAATAGCACTGTTCAGAGAACTTTTAGTGCCGGTTCCATAACCGCACTAAAGTGTATTACTAAAGCCCCCCCTTTAGTACCGGTTCAGCACGAATCGGTGCTAAAGGCCAACCACGTGGCACGAGCCAGCTCGGGCGGAGTTTTAGTACCGGGTTGGTAACACCAACCGTACTAAATGTTTGTGGTTTTTGTTTTATTTTTATTTTCAATTAAATTTGTGTTATCAATTTAATTCTTTTTCGCTTGCTGGTATTTTACAATACTACACATTGTACATATATTATATATATATATATATATATATATATATATATATATATATATATATATATATATATATATATATATATATATATATATATATATATATCAATGTCTCACAAACCATCATATTAATTAATTCACACATACACACATGTATAGCTATATACAATTTCTCCTACATATGCATGTTGCTTTTGGAGCCAGTGGCATTAGCCTAATTGGTGCCTTCGAGCAAGATGAGGGCAGCGGGTAATAGTATTCTCCTTCGGATTTATGACCTGGTCGAGCAAAAATCCCGCTTATTTCTCTGAAGTGCTTCTACGCTCCGCTTTCTAGGAGCTCCCGCACCTCTGTGAACTGTTAAGAAGGAGATCAATATGCATGTGTATTAGTTGTGTGACTAGATATCGATAATGGTGTAAAAATTGTGAATAGTGTTTTGACAAGCGCATCCATTCCTGTCTTTGAGATCTGTTCTTTGACGCCATCATGAATGTTCTCGCAAACGCAGAATGCACACAGATCAGTCCCTCGCCTGCCAGGCCTTTACGAGAATGGAATTTGATCAGATAATAATTAATCAAGCATGATAATTAAAGATATGGCAGCTAGCTAGCTAGCTAGTACTACTTAATTACTTACCTTGGTCAAAACCATTTAAGCTTTTGTTTCCATTCTCCCGGGTGACGCTGATGAACTTTGCCCAAGCCCTGCCCGCCAACAAAGAAAATGAATAAAGGGTTATTAAATATAGTTCATATCATGAAAAATGACGAACTAAATAGGCGTAGATATATAGTTAATAATGATTGAAATTACCTGTTGACTATCCCAAACAAGATGTTATAGTCAGTTTTTCTTTGAGTAGTGAGTCCAGATTTCAACTGCTCCAAGGCCAACTTTAATGATACACAAGACCCAAGTGATATCTGCATGCACACACGCTTGCATGTCTTAATTAAGCGGGCATATGTAAAGCAAAAACATGTAGCTAGCTAGTAGGCAAAACAGAGAATTTGTAGTACAAGACAAGGTGACTCAACGAAGTTGTAAGGAAGTAGTATATCTTCATTGTATTTGAGGCGCTCAAGAACTCTAGCATGTTGTCCTCACGGCCTTTTGATGATGTGCATTTAGATTCCATGTGTATTCATTAACGGTGTTTGGGTCAATGAACCCAATGCCAAAGCCGCCCACCTTTTCTCATTTCATACATCTTCATCCTCGCATATAATACCACGTAAAAGAATATAGTGAGGATAATTACAGGTAATGATTGATCAAAAGGATCAAGACAGCTAGCTTGAGACTTAAATTACAGAAAGAAATCACTTACGCATAATAGCAATCGATTTATAGATTTGTCGAAAAGGCCTTGATTGTATAACTGAAACAGTTCAGAATACTCAACGGACAAAGCTTTCTCATGGAAGTAATGCTCCTCCTTGACATTCACCATGAAGGACACTCGATCGGAAATCTTGGTAATGTTCATGTACCATTGATGCAATTCATACATTCTCGCTGGGAGGTTCTTGACCTTGTCTCGATGGACCAAAGGTTGGCCCCGACATATTTCCGCTTTATTTCATCCTCTCTAAGCACAGTGCATGGGCTCGATCTCGAGGAGTTGTCCAACAGTGATTTTGAGAACTTCAGCCTGCATTATATGGTCCTCCGTTATTACCACATTGCCCACCTCAGAACGTAAACTGTTTGCCCACAATAATATTGGGCGCCAGATCGTCAACGTGTTGTTGGCACAACAAGCTTAGGGATCGATTATACCGCTTGTTCTCCCAGCTGGGAATGGTTTTCCCAGATTTTTGACACTGCTTCTTGTTTGCTGATCCCGAGCTCGCCTCCTTACGAGACGCGGCTCGATTTAACTTCCCGATGTGGCGCCCAACAGGCTTGGGAGCTGGTGGTTGAGCCACAATGAATGAAGTGGTCAATCGCTTCCTAGGCACTTTCTCCTTGGCGGCGGTGGCGGTTTCTTGGCAAAATGGGCTTCCACCGGACTTCGATATGGCTGCGATTTCCTCCGGACCTGTCATAAGACCTTATGGAAGAGGCGGAGGCTTGGACCATATTTATATCGCTTGCCTCCGCCTGTACTTCCTCAGACTACCTCGACTCAGACTGCCACGCACCATAGCTGCGGGTGTCTCTTCTCGCGATTGCCGAGGCGGCGGAGACGCCTGGCCGACGGGCTGAGTTGGACGAGGAGGAGTGGCCACCAAGATGTGCCGGACTTGGAGGAGGAGGGCCTGAGGTTGTGCCGGACTTGGAGGAGGGGAGACGTCTGACGCTGTGGCGGACTTGGAGGAGGAGGAGTGCCTCACACTTTGCCGGACTTGGAGGAGGAGTGGCCTCCACACTTTGCCGGACTTGGTGGACTTGGCAGGAGCGGGAGATCATCGACTCGGTGGCGGACTTCGACGAGGAGTCGATGACGCGTGTCGGTGGCCTTCAAAGATGATGCAACTTTTTCCATAGGATGATACGATGGTTGGCGCCTCCGAGAAAGCGCCGCCCTCACCTCCGTGAATGTCAAGTTTAGCCTCAATATGGCTGCACCACCTCGCCAACCATGACACGAGCATAGCCCTCCGAATCGGGATGCAATGGTAGGTTGCTTTGGGGTAACTGGAAAAGCCCGTCCGCCACCTTCATGGATATGTTCTTCATTTTGACGCGTAGCTCGCAGCTAGTGTTCTCCGTGATGTCATCCACGGGTATCTACCCAGCATTGCGCCGTCTGGGCGGAACCCACGCTGCTGCTCTCGCATGGATGGGGCGGTGCTATCCAATGCTGGATCATCCGCTAGCTCTGCAGCCTGCCGAGACCCCTTTGCTGGCTAAGTGAGTCGATCCGCCTCGCCGCCGCTGGAATTTGACCGCCAATTCCGCTTGACTTGCTTCTAGGCCTTGAAGGCGCTTCATAGTCCCGCTTCCTCTCGCCTCCTCCATCTTCCTCTTCTTCTCCTCCGCAATCTTCTTTCTCGCACGGGTTCAGTAGTCGTTGTTCCATCGAAACCCTCATACCACGGAATAGCGCCCTTGCCTCGTGTTCTTCCCGTGTTCAGGATTTTGTGTGCACGCGAAGCTTGTCGTTTCTCTGCTGCTAATGGAACACCCTGATCGTGCGCTCTTCTATTGCAACAAGTATCGCATCGTCGGCTCCCTTCGACTTGCCTCGCCGAAACATTGCCTGCCTTCGGATCCAACGCCCCCATGCGATAGAACCAAGTCCCGACCTGGGGCCAGCTCTCTAGTAACCGGAGTGGCACCTCGCATCCTCCATCTCTTTCTCGCACTTATCCCACTTAGGCATTGCCACCGTGATAGCCACCTGGCCCCAGCTTATGGAACTTATCCTTTTTTCGCATTCTTCTTGTTTATTCTCGATCGCTCCTTAGCTAATTCTCAATCCTTGAATTTCACGAATCGCCCCAATGAGCACGCTGGTTCTCTAGTGTTCCTCTAACATCGGAGTCTTCCTTCCTCCCTTGACATACTTGTCCCATTCACGCATTCTTGTGGTTCTTGAATGCAACCGCCATCTTCCTAAGAGCAGGCCCTTGACTTTTTCTGCACATCTCGCTTCGTGAAATGATCTCGTAGGGTGAAATGTTCCATGAGAGTATCCCAAAGCAGATCTTTTTGATTCTTGTCGATAAAAGTAACATCCGGACGTGGAGCCGCCCTCTTTGCCTTTTTGTCCTTTGTCTTTGCTGGCTCTTCCATTCTTGAAGGGAGATCGAGTTGGTCCTTCACAAGAACTCCGCGACCGATTTAATGAACTTGTCCGCAATCTTCTTAGGCGCTAATGGTTCGCCATTAGGTCTCGATCTGCCTCGATATTGTACTTACGCCTCCTTCAACTTTTTGTTCGGGCCTCGCTTCGTCCTTTGCCTCAAGATTTGCTCGACCCGGATGGCTGAAAGAACAAAGATCGATTCGCTAATATATCTTCAAGTCATTTAAAACATGTGATGATCACCGTAAACCTGCTTATATAAATATATATACCTCGCCGTCTTTGTTGTTTCAGGATCAACATGTTCTTCGCCATCGCCATAATCGTAGTTCATGACTTCATCAATTCGGTCGTCAGATCGAATATCATATCACCTCTCCGTGTTGTTTAGAAATTTGGAGCCGCCATAATCTTCTTCATTCTGATTATCATCTGCCTCACAGATCATATCGTAATATGGTCTGTTCTCCTCTCTCGCCGGTATTGTCTGCCATAGCTTTTATTTAACTAATTCAAAAGAAATATAAAACAATTTAGTATTCAAATTACATCGCCTCAATAATAGATATAATCTCAATACTTTGTCTAGAATAATAGATACAATCTCAATACATCGCTTCAATAATATATAATATTGAATAGTACATCACCGGCTAGCTAATTAAAGATCGAATACTACGTAGAATCTAGGACACTCATGGTCCTCGTCATGCAAGCGGTGGACACCCAAAGAGAAGGAACCTCACGTGATCATAGCTGATGTGAGATCCTCAAGATATCTGTGTATTGGAGAACTCTGCCGCCTCTAACGCAACCATGTAGCGATGGACGGCTCGCCTTCCTCCTCTCGACACGGGCGACGCACTCTCCGGGGGCCGGGTCCCTCCGCACCGAGACTGGCCCACGCGAACGCCACCAAACGAGATCAGGGTCGACGACGGACCCGGGCCGGGTTCTCATCAAGCGGCGCGCCTCAGTGCAGTATTCTCCCAAAGTTGAAGTCTCAAGGAGCCCAGTCCCTGACATGGGCTGGCTGGACGCTGCCAAGGATTGGGTCGACGACGAGGATGCGGGCCGGGCATCACCGAGCAACAAATACTAGCTATATGCCAAGAAAAAATAATATTTTTTAATGATTGATTTTGATAACTAAAATTTATAACATTTCTACTATTTCAAAAATCTATATACTATTTCATACTAATTAAGCATCTAACACTAAAAACATAAAAAACAATTTCTATACATCCATTAAAAACAGAAAACAACATTATATAAAAAATTCCATACTAATTAAACACTAATTATATCCATCTAACATGCATTCATACATATATACTAGTGAAAAACAATAATCTAAAAATCTAAACTAATTAAACATACAAAATCTAAACTAATTAAATATATATGTGTATGTGTGTGTGTTCATCATGCTGTGTGTGTGTGTATGGTTTCGGGAGGGCGGCGCGCATGGTGAGCGCCGGGGCTAGGGAGAGGGTTAGAGGGGAGAGAGTTTGAGCGGGCGACGGCGACGGCGAGGCGACGGGCCGGGCGGCGACGGCGGGACGGGCGCGACACGACGGGCCTGGGCGGCGACGAGACTAGGGCGGCGGCGGACGGGCGGCGACGGAACGGGGCGGCGACGGAGACGAAGCGGGACGATGGACGACGAGGGCGGGCGGGCAATGGCGACGAGACGGACGGGAGGGTAGCGGGCGATGCATTTCGAGACGGAAACAGAGGAACAAACAGAGAGGGAACTGAAATTTTTTAGCTGTTAGATATATAAGGCTTTTTAGTACCGTTGGAGCCACCAACCGTACTAAAGGTCTGTTTTGGCCAGGCTAAGGGCGGTTAGCGATCTTCTTTAGTACCGGTGGTGGCACAAACCGGATTAAGGCCCCTTTAGTACCGGCTTGTGCCACCACCCGGTACTAAAGGGGGTGCGCTGGGCAAAAGCGGCGCGGCAAGTTTAGTCCCACTCGCTAGCCGAGGGGCGCACCGCAGTGGTTTATAAACCTCCGCAAGCGTCCTCTCTCTCGAGCTCCTTCCAAAGCAGGCCCATCGGGCCACGTGTTCTTTTGTTGCCCTGTTGGCTTCCACTTTGGCCTTTATGGGTCTGCATCTCGCCCAACACAAGGTTGGGTTTCTAGTCGTGATGCAGGCCGCTACGGCCTAGTAGGCGGGCTTTTTTTTGCTTTTATTTATTTTTGTGTTGTTTTTTTTGTGTATTTAGAGTTTCTTTTGTGAATATTTTTGCTTTAGGTACAAAAATTACAAACATTCTTAGTTAGTGCCCGTAGTTTTCAAATTTGAATAGTTTAAATTTTGAATTATTTGAAATTAGTGTGAATCACTAGTTTGTGAATAATTTAACTTTAAAAATCAGTAAAGGCATGAAAGAATTTGTTTGCACATAAAATTTCTTCAAGGCTTCAAATGCCAAACACATAACTACTCCTAACTATTACAGAGATTTCCTCTGGGTGTGAAACATGTAAGAAAGTGATGATAGTGAAGCTAATCACATCCCAGATCTTTGGTGTGAAACTTTTCTTCACAGGTGTCCCTTTGCACCTCAGAATCATGGAAAATCTTCATCATTTAACGGGATGCTCGGGTCAATATTCACTGTGAATGGAGAAATTTCATCAAACTTTTCATAATCTTCCTGACTTGTCTGTCTTTGTCATCCACTCCCACGATGTTTCTCTTCCCGTAAAGAACTATGTGCCGCTTTTGGCTCATCGTACGATGCATTCGCTTCCTTATCTTTTCTTTTTCTTGGCTTGGTAGACATGTCCTTCACATAGAAAACCTGTGCTACATCATTGGCTAGGACGAATGGTTCGGTTCGTGACACGCAAGATTGTTGAGATCCATCGTTGTCATTCCAGACAAGGGTCTTCCTACCTACTACCTGTCATATTGACCCATTTGCAATCAAACAAAGGGACCTTTAAACCACGCCGATAGTCAAGTTCTATATGTCTCTGTATATAACCATAATATGCTTCTTTCCCATCTTGGTTTCTGCGTGATCAGCGGACACCACTGTTTTGGTTGGTGCTCTTCTTATCTTGGGCGATCGTGGTAAAATGTATTACCATTTATCTCGCACTTTGAAAGTCATTATATTCAAGATGGTAACTGGACAGCAAGTACAGTCATCTTCAATAGAGGTGTCATGCATGGTACGGTCTCGCAACCAGTCAAGCAACTCCTGGTTTGTTCACGTAATCCAGTCATCGACCGCCCGGTGTTTGGAGCGTAGCAAATTCTTGTGTTCATCCATATACGGAGCCACCAAGGCGGAATTCTGTAGAACTGTAGTAGTGCTTCAGTGAGAGAATGTTCGCCCATACATATTATTTGTTCCTCCTAGCGTGCCTTTTTCCATCCAGTTCGCCCTTATGCCGCTGATTCAGTGAACACCAATCGGCTTAAGGTCAGAATAAAGTCAATACAAAACTCAATGACCTCCTCATTTTGATGGCCCTTGGAGATGCTTCCTTCCGCCTAGCACGGTTATGAACATATTTCTTTAAGACTCCCATGAACCTCTCAAAGGGGAAACATATTGTGTAGAAATACAGGACCCAAAACGTTAATCTCTTCAGATAGGTGAACTAGGACGAAGGCTATGATGTTGAAGAAGGATGGTGGGAACACCAACTGAAACCGGCAAGACATTGCACCAAATCATTCTCAGAACCTTGGTATGATTTCTCGAGCGACACCTTCCGAGAGATTGCATTGAGAAATGCATATAGCTTCACAATGGCTAATCGAACGTTTTCGTAGAAGCCCCTCAATGCAACCGGAAGCAATTAAGGCCATAATCACGTGGCAGTCATGAGACTTTAGGTTCGGAACTTTTCTCCGCCATGTTTATTATTCCCTTTATATTCGACGAAGCTGACGGTACCTTATCATCGAAGCAGGCATTCAAAGAAGATTTCCTTCTCTTCTTTGGTAAGAGCGTAGCTTGCATGACCCTGATATATGCCGCCTTCTCCGTGCATACGCTGCTTGGTCCTCCCGTGCCTCGTGTGTATCTTTTGTCTTCCCATACACGCCCAAGAAGCCAAGCAGGGTCACGCAAAGATTCTTCGCCACGCATCACATCGACATGCGGAGCGGACCTCTAGGTCTTTCCAATATGGCAGGTCCCAAAATATAGATTTCTTTCTTCCACATGGGTGCGCTCTGTCAGCGCCCTTTGGAACAGGTTGTCCGCCAGACCCTTTCCAAATATCACCTTCAAATCTTTGACCATATCATGTACATCAGCACCAAAGACGGTATGGTGAGGCTTCGTCCGTGATCCGCCTCACCTTTGAAATGCTTGCCTTTCTTTCTTACGGATGCTCGGGCCTGGAATCATCCAAAATATAAGGCGTGGCATCCGCCGGTATCCCTTTGTTTGTCTGTCCCGAAGGTTACCGAGAGCAGGCCAATCATTGATGGTCACGTAACAGCAACGCCTTTAGGTCAAATTCTTCCCCATGTGCTCATCCCACGCACGCACACCTGTTCCATTCCACAGCTTGTAAGAGTTCTTCAACTAATGGCCTTAGGTACACATCAATGTCGCTGCCGGGTTATTAGGGCCTTGATGAGCACTCGCATCATAATGAACTTCCGCTTCATGCACAACCAAGGAGGAAGGTTATACAAACATAGAGTCACTGTGCCAGGTGCTATGGTTGCTGCTCGCTCCCCAAAAGGATTAATGCCATCCGCGCTTAGACCAAACCATACGCCTCCTTGCGCCATCTCGCAAACTCCTTCCCGCATTTCTTTCAATTTTTCTCCACCGTAACCCGTCACTGGTACTTCTCAACTTTCCGCCTTTCTTACGGTCTTCTTCGTGCCATCGCATCGCTTTGGCATGCTCTTTGTTTTGGAACAACGCTTCAACCGTGGTATTATAGGAGAATACCACATCACCTTGGCAGGAATCTTCTCCCGGGCGCCGCCGACATCACCATGCTCATCGCGGGTTGATCTAGCAGAATGCACCACATACCGGCAAGCGCTCAAATCCTCGTGACTTCACCGCGTAGAGGATGCAATCATTAAGGCATGCATGTATCTTCTGCACCTCTAACCCTAGAGGGCAGATAGCCTTCTTTGCTTCAGACGACTTCCGGCAATTCGTTGTCCTTGGAAGCATATCCTTTATCATTACCAAAGAACTTTCCAAACCCTTGTCGACACATTCATTCTTCTCGCCCATTGCAGCAATTCCAGCAGTGGTGCCCAGCTTTTTCTTGTCACCCACGCAATCTGGTACAACAATTTTTGTGATCCTCTAACATGCGCTGCAACTTCTTCTTCTCCAAATCACTTGCGCAGCTTTCTTCTTTGCATCGGCAATGGCCCACCTAGATCATCAACGGGCTCATCTCATGCCTCTTCTTCAGCTTCTTCCCGCATTGCCGCCCAGCTTCTTTCCCATGACACGGCTCAGCTTCTTCCCCATTGTTGTATCATCGTATTCAGGGAACCCATGGCCGTGATAGCTGTCGTCAGTCCTCTTCTTCTTCATTGTCTTCCATCATAACCCCTCTTTCTCCGCGGCTTGGTCCAAACATTATAGTGGGGCATGAAACCGACTCAAACAGTGGACGGAATGGTTCTTGACGAGAGTAATTATGACCATTCTTACAGCCAAAGCACATGGACAAGGCATAAAACCATCCGCCTCGCTTTGTTTGCCTCTACAGCAAGCAGTAAAAGTATGCACGCCTCAACGAACTCGGGAGAGCATCGGTCATCGACATCCATTGCCGCCTCATCTTCATTACACAACAATCTAATAGACCAAATTAATACAAGTTCATACATAAAGTTCATACAACACTTAAATGCAACAAACAAATAACTCTCTAGCTAAAGCATTTAAATGTATAAACAAATGCGATCAAGATCGCAACTAAGGTAACAATTGATCCAACAAGATAATGATACCAAGACTCACTATCGATGGCATATTTTCTAATCTTCCTAATCTTCAAGCGCATTTTCTCCATCTTGATCTTGTGATCATCGCACTTACATCGGCAACATGCAACTCCAATTCCATCTTCTCCCCTCAATTCTTTTCAATTTTTCTTCTCAAGTACTCGCTTTCTTTCAACTAAATTTAACCTCCTCGACAATAGGGCTTGTTGGAATTTCCGTTCACATACCTCCTAGATAAAAATATCTATGTCAACTTGATGGGCATAATTTGTCATAAACACTAAATGCAACAAATAGTTTTAAAAGAGAATATACCACATCCTAATCATAACAAGGACGAAAATGACGGGACGGATATCAAAACCATGGCACTATGTATAACAAACAACGGACGGGTAAGATAATTATTATACAAGTAACTATATATCCAAATCACACAAACATCAATTTTTTATATAAATTTCATGAACAAGAGGCTCACCACAAGGTGGTGCCGCTGGATCGGATCAAAAGTGGCGATCGACGGTGGTTACGACAGAGATTTAGAAGGCACTAAGTAAACCACACCTACATATGCAAACTAAGTGTTATTTTGACCTCAAATTGCATATAAATCAAATACTAGCACATATATATATTTCCTCCCAAATTACTAAACTCACAA